>BQNB010034660.1:2131-51439 GCA_026074375.1 Tanacetum coccineum
TTTATCAAAATTTTCTTTATATATATATCTTACTTTGATAAACAGACTTAACTGTGAACAAAACAGTACTTTGTTTAAAGTACTGCTAGTTTAAAACAAACAGTACCTTGTTGAAAGTACTGTTAGTTAAAAAGTTGTTTTTGAAATATTGTGAAGATTTGAGTGTGCAAAAAGGTTTAAGGCACAAATATTTGAACATCAAACTGTTTTAAGGGATTGAGTGTTGGTTAACCACCACACAGCAAATGGTAATCAATTCACCATGTCTTACAAACATAAGAATTGACTAGTCCAAATCAAACAGTTTTGGTAAAGACATCTCAAATCTGTTGATGGTTGACAATTTACCAAAAATTGTATGGTGATCAATACACCATGGTATTACACTGAATTATTGGCTACTCCAAAGCAAACGGCTTTTTGGTAAAGAGAACTCAAATCCGTTGATAGCTTTAATAGTTTGCTCAAAACTATATGGTCCTCAACTCACCAATGTTTTATTACTGAGAGTTGGCTAGTCCTGAGCAAACGGCTACAGGTAAAGACTAATCAAATCCGTTTATGGTTATAATGACTTACCAAAAGTCATATAGTATTCAACACACTATGATTCATGTTCTGAGTGTTGAAGTGGTTTTCAGTTCACCATGGATTATTACCTTTTCTAGGTACCAAAGAACTGACTAGCCCAAGAGTGAATGGCTACTTGGTAAAGGCTCATAAAATCCATTCATGTTGCTGAAAAGACATGTTGCTGAGAAGAACAATCTGTTTGATGCAAAGACAAAGATTTTTGAAGAAATGTTTATGTTCAAGATAAGAGGTTTCATTTCAAGATACTCAAACAGATTGTGTACAAGATACTGCTCAAAGGAAAAAGTTTAAAAGATTAAAGGCTAGTACTGCTTTCAAGACAAAACAGACTGATGCTGAACAAAGAAGACCAACTATCAAGAAACTTGAAGTCAAGCAAGTAGAATTCAAGTTAGGGGAGGATTGTTGGGAAATACAAGTCAAAAGGTCAAAGTTCTGCCACGAAAAAGTCAAAGTACTGCTAAATGAAAGATCAAAGTACTGCTAAGTAGAAAGTCAAGGTACTGCCAGTCAAAGATCGAAGTACTGCCGTGGATAAAGGAATCTTAAAGGATTATCATTTAAATGGTTATGTTAGTAATTATCTTGTAACAGTTAGTTTAATGATTAGTATTGATTAGTGTTTATGTCATACAAGGACTGTACATCTACTAGAGGTTATCCTTATGTTTATAAAAGGATCTCTAGGAAGATATTAGAATATAGAACAAACATAGAAAAACACGAAGTTAAGAATTATTAGTATTGTATTAGGGATCTGCAATTTAGGCAGATTCAAAAGGTTTATAAAAGAAATCGTTTGAGAAACTATTGTGTGTTCTTCTTAAGTACTGCCAACTAGATTCCGCATAGTTGACAGTATATCAGTGTTTCATAAAGGAATATCGATCCTACAAGTGGTATCAGAGCTTGTGAAGAGACTCTGATCTAGAAGAACTTTTAATCAATCGAAATCTTTCTAAACTCATAAAAGATGTCTGAAACAGAACCTATCCCTCCCACCTCGTCCGTTACTGCACTTAGAATCCCTATAATCAAGAAAGGTGAATATGACCTATGGTCCATGAAGATGCGACAGTATATAACACTCCAATTAACGTGAAGAGAGGATTTAAACGATAATCTGAGTCGTGAAGAGAGGATTTAAACGATAATCGAGGGACGCCATAAGAATTAAAAATAGAGGGATAAGAAGAAGAATTAAATGGCAAATAGGCTAAAGGAGATTATTTTTGGATTTTCGAGTTTTTTAAGCAACATATTTTATAGGACAAAATGAGATCGAATAACTTAAAACGATAATCAACTTGCTTCACGGTAGCTCTCTAAAAGAAAAATGCACAAAGGAGCGGAGGAGTAGGAAAGCGCGAAGCTATTAAAAACCTTCTCTTTTCGGGTCGTAGTTCCTCGGAACAACCCTTTTTATACCCCTCTTATATTTTGTTAATCTCTTAAAGGTGAGCCGTATTTCACAAGTGACACACAGGCAAGTTTTAAATCTTTTGTTCGGGAACTTATTATGATAATGCTTCAGTTGAAAGCATTATTTTGATGATTATTTTTTTTATTCTTTATTAAAGACAATGATTTTATATTTTTGATTTTTCTTGTTTTTGTCTTATAATTATACTAATAAAAGAAAAATGAAAAATATTTTTGTATTTTTGTATTGTTTTAAGAAGAAAATATTCATAAACGAAAAACAATAACTTCACGAGGAAGGGTCTTCAAGTCACTAATCGTCAAACCGTAACGATATTGTCGCAACACACCTCCCCGACAGCGGCGCCAAAATGATAGTCAACTTTTTAGGGTTAATTATATCAAATATATAGTATAGTATTACCGGAAGTATCGGTTTCTCACTCCGTTATCCACAAAGTTTAAAATCGGACCCGGGTCGTTTGCACCCCGACGAGGCGTGAAATTGACGGATACGTATTTGGTTTGACAATTGGATGCTTGAATAATCAAAGAAATAATGGGTTTTCTAAAACTACGGGAAATTAATGCAATTTAAACTAAGGTAAACTTAAAACTACGGGAAAAACATAAATAGGCACGAGAATGTAAACTTAAAACTACGGGAAAAACATAAATAGGCACGAGAATGTAAACTTAAAACTACAGGAAAGCATAAAAAGGCATAAAAGGAAAACCTAAGTCTACGAGAACATGAAAATTAAGGCAATTAAACTTAAAACACAAAAACGAGAACATAAATTAAAAAACGAATGTGACTTAAAAACCTAAATTATCGAAATTTAATCCAAAAATGAGCCGAAATAAGCTGAAACAACTTATTAAGCTAAAAAGAAAAAGTGACTATAAATAATTAATTGTGCAAGAAGTGGATGGATGAGCTATTGTAGCAAAGTGATTAGTGTGTGTTTGTGGTGTGTCGTGTGTGCAAAGAGGGAGGTCCAGGGTTCGAGCCTGGGTCTCTTCTTTTTATAAAAACTTTTTTTTCTCTTTTTGTTAAAACTTGTAAAACTCAGAAAAATAAGCAATATTAAAAAAGGTACTTTTTTACAAAACTTAAAATAAGCAGAAAAATAAGCAAAGAAAAGTGGCAGATTTAGCTTTTTTTTTACTAAGTCTATAAGCTAAACTGTTTAGCAATTTAAGAACAGTTAAGATAGCCAAAAAGGCAAATAAGCTAAGAAATGCTTTATACTACACCTAATAAGCAAGTTGGGTCAAAAATAAGCAACTAGATTAAGCTAAACTGAGCTAAAAGTGCAGAAAGACTTAAGGGCTTGTTAAACTTAAAATTTTTAAGCTACAAATGCAAATAAGCTCAACAAGCTCTACCCTAAGTAAAAGAAGCTAAAATAAGCCAAAACTAACCTAATAAGCTGAAATAAACATAAGTTAAGCAACTCCAATAAGCCAAATGACTCAAATAAGCAAATAAGCTTTTGGCCCAAAACTGGTAACCAAACAGCCTAGAAGGGGACTTTTGAGCTACTTTTTAAGCTAGCTAAGCAATAAGCTAAAACCTAAAAGCTAAAAACAGATAGAGATTGACCTATAAGCTTTATGAAAAAGTAAATTTTAAACATTTTGAAAAACAATTAAGCAAAAAAAAGACAATTAAAAAGGGGTACTTAGCTCAGTGGCTACTGAATTTATAAAAGGAAAAAGACTTAATGCAAGCTTAATTTTTAAGCTAGTTACAGATGTTTTACAGAACATCCCAAAAGCTCTATCACACTTAACAACTCACTACTCCAAGTGCTAGAGCTTATGCATTCAAGCATTTTTAGAATCTAAAAACAGCTATACATACTACCCTATATATTTGAACTAATGAAAAAAGATCCATTACCTTGAATAAAGATCATACTTTGATACAGTTTATGCAAAACTTGTCTCAAATCATAAACAAATAACAAAAAAAAAACAATACAGTTAGAATAAAGATTTCTGAAATAGACTATTGTACTCATATGGTCATAAACCATTTCTACTGCATTCTCACCACCTACACCACAAAGCGAGCGGTAAAAGGCGCACAAAAAAAACAATTAACATAAATCCAAACTTAAAGGCTAATGTGATAGAAACAAAAAGCTCAGACCCAACCCATAACACCTCTACAAAAGTCTTCTTGAAAAAATAAACCCAGAACTTTAAAAGCATGACTTAAGGAAAGTTTCTTTTCACTCTTGTCTTAAAGCGAGTTTAAAAGTCAAAATGAAAACTTGACTACCACGCGATTAACCCGTTTTGGAGACTTATCCCAAACACCCCTTTAAAAAGCACAAATGCATATAAAAACTAAAACAGATTTGAAAGACCTTTAAATTTAGATGTAGAAAGTTTATAAAAGATCTAATAAGCACAATCAAAGCATCAATAAGCAATAAATTAGCAGTTCACAATAAGCAGTTTTCAAAAGCACATCCAAACTTAACTTTTTATTAAAATTCTAAAAGATTACAAGGCTTTTAAATGTAAAGGCAGAAATTAAAAGACATACAACATAATTAAAAACATTAAAAATTTAAACTACTCCTACTCCTAGTTGGTTTTATCTTCTGTCTTCCTTTTCTTTTATACCAGCTCTTAATGTCTTCATAGTTGCTTGTGTTTTTGTTGTGAGAGAGGACCATACTTCAAATCCCGACCTTTAATCTGCCTTGGCCTCCAATCCAGATGATCCTAACCATTGATCATTTGTCTTTAAGTCACAACCAATGAAATCATATAGGATTGCCAACCTGTTTTTGGGTTGTTGTAGGTGTGGGGTTAAGGATGGGTGAATAGGTTAAAGGGTTTTGTCGGGTTGTTGCAGGGATAGAAGATGTACAGTGGTGGGGGTTGCAGGGGGTCTGAGAGTGACAGGGTTTTGTTGGCGGGAAACAAAGATATAAAAGGGCAGGGTATGGGTTTGGTGGATTGGCAGTTTCAGTCCCTCAATGTGTATAACATAATTACAATGAAAATCCTTTGTGGTGCAAAGTATTTTGAGAATTGGCAGGATAGGTCCCTGGTGTTAGGTTGGGGTTTGCACACAAAGTCCTTGGTGGTGTTAAGAAGTTTTGAGGACATGGCAAGATAAGCCCTCCAAGTTATATATGTATATTGCAAACATAGTCCTTATGTTATATAACTTTAGGGGTTTGGCAGAATCAGCCCCTAAAGTTATATTTCACTTAAATTGCAATTCCACCCCTTGTAGTTTTCATCCTTGTTTTACAACTTTAGGATTTGGCTTCTCTTGGTTGGTTTTTGACTTTGTCGGGGTTGACTTTTTGACTTTTGTTGACTTTGACTTTTCCACGCTTTTCCATTTCGCTCGGTTTTGTCCATTTTTGCTTTATTTTTTGTCCTTTAGTGAATATCCGATACCTGCACAGTACAAACAAAAACAAGCATATATATATATAGCATTTTATGTGCGTTTTTGGTCGTTTATAGTCATTTTTAAAGGTAAAAGGTATGTGTAATTACACACATACCAATCTACAACTTCCAAAATAATTTACAGGGCATTTATTATACTACAATAAAACTTTTATAAATTAATAATGTTGAGACATAAATATTTTATTAATTTAACGAGATATTCTGTTAAAGAAAAATTAACGAGATATTATTATATCGATAAATTAATAATTTATTAATTTAAAAAGGTTTGACGTATGATTTTTATACTTTCAAGTCCAAATATACTAGTAGTTACAATGTATATTAGTTAGAGATGAAAAATAAATTACAAAAACAAGTTCCAATTAACATTCTATAAATATACATTTACAAATTAATTGAATTTATCAAGTTTAATGTTTTTGAATAAGTAAATAAATTACAAAAACATGTTCTATTATGAAATCCTTTAGTAATTATTAATTTATAGTTTTGTTGGGAACAATATATAATTATATACACTGTGATTTCCCAAAATATTTTAGCTTATTATTTTATCGATTGGGTTTTAATATTGTATTGGTCTCAAGTTAGGACTGAACAAATAATTAATTTTATGAAAATTATTAATTTATTGAGTATTAATTTATAAAACTTTAATCAGCCTTTTAAAAAAATAATTTATAAAACTTTAATTGTATTGCAAATCGCAAACCGTTTGTGTAGTATGCATATGAATTGACAATAGAGACAAGAGTTTTGTAAATCACTTTTTTTAATCTTTATGGTGTGTGTTGAATCGTATTCTCCAGCATGTTGGATTTTTGTAACTTTGTATGTGTCTAGTTGTATTGTTGTAGATAGAATTTGTTAATGATATATCTGTTTTGGGCACAAAAGTCTAAAAATAATATAAAATACCGTTTGAAGAACATTTTGTATTGTTTACACTTTACACAATCCCACAAATGTAACAACATTTTGATATGGAAAATCTGTTGGAATATGTCCAAGTATAAATTAATATATGTCCGGATTATTTATTCGAGCCTACGGGGACGCACGCGTTAATACGTAAAACAATTAAAGAATATATTAAATGTAATATATTTATGTGATAAGCATAACTTATGTTAAATAGTTAAAGTAAATATTTAATGAGTTATTAATATGGCATTTAAGGAAAAAGAAAGTAACGGTTTTCCTTTTAATTGGTCATAAACCCCTATTAAGGAGGTGAGAGGGTTTTCCTTACAAGCACAAGGAATTTAGCCTATAAATAGAGGTTAAGGGATTCATTGTTGAGAGACCTTGAAAAACATAATCCCTAAATCTCTCTCCATCTCTTTTGTTTATTCGATCAACCAAAACTCAAAAGGGTTTTCGGTTCTTGTGTTGGTTCGATCCAAGGGGAAAAACCACAAGGGTTTCAATCGTTGATTTCTACGAGAACGTGGTGGTTTTATTGCTTATCACTACTAGTACTAGCATACTTAATTGTTTGCTAAAGAACGTATTGTGTGTGTTGAAGTAGAGGGATTATACTTTGATCCTAGTGGTTACGCGTGGTGTTATACATACGCGTATATTCAAGAAGGTGTAACATTTATTGCTAAAAGGTACACATCTCTAATCTTGTTAATTATGAATTCTATACGTGTTTACTTTCCGCTGCGTACTCGTGTTTAATGGTTAATTAGATTTAAAATCCCAACAGTGGCATCACGAGCCATCGTGTAGAATTTGTAGTTACAAGTAATTAAAATTTGACAAAAATTAGGGTTCTTGATTAATTTTTAAGCCCTTTGGGCGTTTTTATGCATAAAGATACAATCTTATATATATAAGTTACAATATTTATTGATTATAAAATTAATTAGACGAATTCTAGGTTGTATGAAATTTTATATGATTAAAACTTGATGGGTTTAATTGTTAATTGATCGGTTTTATATCCTTTATTAATTGAGTTAACGCTATGTCCATGATAAATCCATCAATTTAATCATATATCGATATGTGATAATAATATTGTAAATTGTTAATGTTTTTTATGCAAAATAGATATCAAAATTAAAAACATAGACATTAAATTTAATTGGTAAGATCTACAATTTCAAAAGCTAGGAAAGACCTTAGCTAAGTCTTAATGGGGCCTAAAGTTGTTTAAATTTTATGTGCTATGTGGTATATACTTGTATATGACTTACACAATCGATTATATCGATGTATGTGGCCGGAATCATTGGATGATGTTAGCTTATAAGAATAAAAACATGTTTTAATTATTAGATAATAAGGATCATAGTTGATATTTGCATGACTTAATTGTTAAGTGTTGTTATTTGAATAATTGTTATGTGAATTAGTTTTATGTTTATATTGTTTTATTTTAAGTATTGGACTTGTAAACATCATTAATTATTATGAAATCAAATTTATTATGGACTATTTATAGTTCATAATGAGTTTTCAAAATTAAAGTTTTATTATGAGTGGTTAAAACTGGACGCTATGGACTCATGGGAAGTACGGCTCATCCACTAGAACAAACTATAAGAGAAGTTTAAGGAGGATTTTCCTAAAGATTTCAGGTTTTTAATAAGCTTCGCGCTGACCTGTTTCTCCGCTTCTTTGTGCGTTCGATTGGAGTTACCGTGAAACATGGTATGTCACTACAGTGTCATTATTTGACCATTCTTTAATCTTTAAGTTTGAAAACATGTTGAATCGTCAATTTTAAAAGGTAACACTATTTATACATTAGATGTATAGAAAATGAGTGATACCGTAATAAGTTACTTAATTGAGTAAAGTATTTATTAAAATCTATGATACGAAGATGTATGCATGCTTCTTCGTACATATTTGTCACGACAAATAAAATACCCTTTTTAAATAAGTTATTGCCATCCAATTTGAAAGAACACTTGCAGATGCTTTTTACTATGCGTGAGACGTGTGTAGATCGTAATCCCAAGGTGATTATACACTTTTTCGTGAGACGTTAGTGTTACATAATCACAGTTCTTTGATTACGACTTAATCAGTTTAGAGGTAAGACCCTAAATGTGAGGCAAAAGATGGGATGAAACATGCTTACTAGTATATTATTGTAATAAAGTAAGTCCCATATGGTTCTAGGAATTGCACCGGCGGCAATTATTGATCGTCAATTACCTTTTGAATACACCATCACTAGCAGATCAACTGATGTGGTGGTGGTATGGCAAGTAGGGTCTAGTTAATTTTCTTCAAGGAGTATTATCGAAAATACTAATTCTTGAACTTTAACATTTTCTTAATGGAATTCCTTTCAAAACATAGAACCATTAGGCTTATCGAGTCGATGTTTGAAAGAGAAACTTTCTGGAACTAATTTCAATGACTGGCTTCGTCGACTTAAGTTAGTCTTGAGAGTCAAAAAGAAGATGTTTGTCATTGAACAGCCTATACCCCCTGCTCCTGCAGCTAATTCTGAAGTAAATGTGCTTGCAGAGTGGAATGCTTTATATGATGCTTATAATGAGGTGGCTTGTCTTATGCTTGGGAGTATGACCCCTGAACTTCATAGATAATTTGAAAATTATTCACCTTATGATATGCTTCAGGAGCTTAAATCTATGTTTGAGAAAACAAGGTTTTTTTTTTTTTTTTTTTTTTTTTAAGGGTTGAGAGTATTGACCCTAATTCAAGACTTTCCATGCTGCAAACAGAGGAAGGGTAAACAGTTGTGATATGTGCTTAAATAAAAGACAATTGGAGGCAACTAGAAGTCATGGTTATGTCTCCACAGGATCTTAGTGTTGGTTTAATCTTAAATGGCCTCACTAGTGATTTTACTGGATTTGTAAGAAATTACAATATGCATAACATGGAGAAGACAATTGGTGAACTACATGCTATGCTCATTGAGTATGAAAAAGGTTTACCTAAAAAGGTTGAAACACCACAAGTAATGATGATTAAATGTGGTAAAATCCAGAAAGCCAATAAGAAATCGCTTAAAGCTAAAGGTAAGGGTAAAGCTAATGGCAAGGGAAAGGATAAACACGGTTATATCTCTAAGCCTAAAAACCCTAAACCTACTGCTAAAGAGCACCCAGCTAAGGATGACACCTGCCACCACTGCAAGGAGGTGGGTCATTGGAAGAGGAATTATCCTGTATTTCTTGCTGAGTTATTGAAGAAAAAGAAGCAAGTTGGCACTGCCAATTCTTCAAGTATCTTCACAATAGTTTTATTTGCTTTCCCTAATAAATCCTGGGTGTATGACACTGGTTGTGGTACTCGTGTTTGTATTACAAAACAGGGGTTTAGAGAAACAATGAAGCTGAAACAAGGAGCACTTTATTTATACGTGGGCAATGATGTTCGTGCACAAGTAGAAGCTATTGGAAGTTTTGACTTAGTTTTGCCTAATGGCCTAGTGATTTGTTTAGACAATTGTCATTATGCACCTTCTATAACTAGAGGTGTTGTTTCAGTTCACCGTTTGGTAGAAAATGGATTTGTCTAGTGTTTTACGGATTTTGGAATTTCAGTTTCTAAGAACAATGTTCATTATTTTAATGTTATTCCCAGTAATGGTATTTATGAAATTGATATGCATGATCTTGTACCAAATAATAATTCTATTTATAATGTTAGCACTAAAAGAGCCAAACGTAATTTGGACTCTACTTATCTGTGGCACTGCCGTCTTGCTCATATAAGCAAGAAACGTATTGAAAAGCTGCAACAAGAAGGGCTTTTAAGATCAACAGATGATGAGTCATTTGATCAATGCGTATCTTGTTTATCGGGCAAGATGACAAGGAAATCGTTTCCACATCGTCCCAAAAGGGTGACTGATCTTCTTGGAATAATACATACTGATGTGTGTGGTCCACTTAGACATGTGTCAAGACAAGGTGCTAGCTACTTCATTACATTCACGGATGATTATAGTCGTTATGGTTATGTTTATCTTCTTAAACATAAACATGAAGTCTTTGAAACATTCAAGGTGTTTAAGAATGAAGTGGAAAATCAACTCGGAAAGACAATCAAGGCTCTTCGATCAGATCGAGGTGGCGAATACATAAGCCAAGAAAGTTTCAAAGAATTATCTTAAAGATTGTGGAATTTTCACCAGCAGCTTAACTCCCTCCATGATGACACCACAACATAATGGTGTTAGTCATAAAGGAGGAATCGTACTTTGTTAAACATGGTCGATTCTATTATAGAATCTTACAACTCTGCGTTTTCCTTTTGGATTATGCTCTAGAGTCTGCAACACCATTCACAAATTAAGTTCACCAAGAAGGTTGATAAGACTCCATATGAATTATGGTATGGAAAAGTTCCAAACTTGTCTTACTTAAAGGTCTGGGGATGTGAGGCGCTTGTGAAGCGGGATACGCCTGACAAACTCCAACAAAGATCTGTTAAGTGTATCTTTATAGGATACCCAAAGGAAACAATGGGTTACTATTTTTACTTCCCACCTGAAAACAAAATAGTTGTTGCGAGGTATGCTGAGTTCTTTGAGAAAAATCTCATAACTCAAGAAGTCAGTGGGAGGGCCGAAGGTCTTGAAGAAATTCAAGATGAAGATACATCACCTTCTGAAATCACTAGCGAAATTCCTATGGAGGTTGAAGGTTTCAAACCACCTCAAGAGGAAGTGATTCCGATTCGTAGATCCGAAAGGACACATCGAGCTCCAGAACGCTTATGTCTAAATGTAGAGGTGGAGGAGCATAGTATAGGGGATCTTAATGAACCCACTAGCTATAAAGCTGCTATGTTAGATCCAGAATCTGGCAAGTGGATCGATGCTATGAATGCGGAAATGCAATCCATGATAGATAATATGGTATGGGTCTTGGTCGATCTTCCTCCTAATTGTAAGACTGTAGGGAGTAAGTGGCTTTTTAAGATAAAGACTGACATGGATGGAAATGTACACACCTATAAAGCTCGTCTTGTAGCAAAGGGTTATACTCAACTCTACGGGGTTGATTATGAAGAAACGTTCTCACCCGTCGCTGACATTAGGGCTATTAGGATTCTCATATCTATAGCGGCGTTCTATGATTATGAGATATGGCAAATGGATGTAAAAACGGCCTTCTTAAATGGTCATCTTGATGAAGACATTTATATGGTACAACCTGAAGGTTTTGTTGATCCTAAACATCCTAGAAAAGTATGCAAGCTTCAAAGATCCATTTATGGTCTTAAGCAAGCATCAAGAAGCTGGAATAAAAGATTTGATGAGGAAATCAAAAGGTTTGGATTTACTTAAAATCTTGATGAGCCATGTGTATATCAAAAGGCTAGTGGGAGTAATGTTACATTCCTCATCTTATATGTCGATGACATAATAATCATGGGAAATCACATTCCAAGTTTACAAAGTGTAAAGGATTATCTTGGAAAGTGTTTCGCTATGAAAGATTTAGGAGAAGCAGCATTTATTCTTGGAATCAAAATCTATAGAGATAGGTCAAAGCGATTGATTGGACTTAGTCAAAGTGCTTACATGGATAAGATCTTAAAGAGATATAGGATGGATAATTCCAAGTCGTGCAACAATCCCCGTAAGCAAAGAAAGACTTGACTTGAATAAAACACAAGGTGCTTCAATACCTGAAGAGGTGAAGCGTATGCAAAATGTACCCTAAGCTTCGCTGAGGTGGTTCCATTATAGTAGTATGTGAGAATGCACTAGACCTGATGTTGCGTTCGCGCAAAATATAACAAGCCGTTTTCAACAGAATCCTGGTGAACCTCACTAGACTGTTGTGAAAACCATTCTTAAGTATTTAAGGAATACTAAAGATATGTTTTTGGTTTATGGTGGAAATTCGGAAGCTGAACTTCGAGTTGAGTGCTATTGCGATGCTGGATTTGAGACTGATAGAGATGATACAAAATCTCAGACAGGATACGTTTTCATTTTGAATGGAGGCGCAGTGGATTAGAAAAGTTCCAAGCAAAGTACTACTGCAATGTCTGCTACAGAAGCTGAATACATAGCTGCTTCAGAAGCTGCGATGGAATCTGTTTGAATTAGGAAGTTTATTTCGGGTCTTGGTATCATACCAACAATAAACGAACCTATTAAAATGTTTTGCGATAATTCAGCCGCACTACATTTCGCTAACGAACCGGAGGTTCAGAGGGGCGCCAGACACTACTGATATGTGTGAAAACACATATCCATTTTATATCAAAAATAGCCCATAAAAGACAAAATTGTGCTTAAAATGCTTGTATATCGCTTCTTTTGTCTTTGTGGTTGTGTAGGTACGGATATTACAAAAATCTCAAGAAAACGGTCAAAACTGGACAAACACGGACACGGGAACGGAAAAGAGTATACAAGAGCCGGAAGAATGCTTTCAAAGTCAACCCTTGGTCAACCAAAGTCAACCATATAAAGACAAAAATCCTAAAAATTCCTAAAACAGTCCCTCAAAGAAAACCAAATTGCAAAAATGGTCCTCTAAACCCTAACGGTGTTAACTCTTTAATATATAAAGAGTTAACACCCGTTAACTTTTATATATAATCCCAAGCCCAAATCAATTTCCGTGGCCCAATTCCTTTTGCAAAAGCCCAAGTCAACAAGTAAAAAACCGGGTCAAAGAAAAAAAATCAAACGCACCCCCTTTTATAAAAAGTAAAAACGCGGGAAAGGTAGTTGTTACTATTCACCTTCTTCCCCGATTAACCACGAGTCACAATCAAGGGGTAAATGCAAATTGGTGATGTGGCAATGAAATTCAAGTGAAAAGGAATGACAGGGCAGGGTTTGACATCATACAAGCACTCCTATTGGCCAATTCCCACAAGATTGGACACGCGGGCAAAGGAGAAAACACACCAATCAATTGGGATTTGTACTAAAGTACTCACAAAAGAAGCACAATGAGTCTGACACACGGAATGCCACGTTGGCAATCCGTGTGCTCACTCATTTAATCCAACGGCTCATAATAGGGATCCAATGATTGAAAGAATGAAAGGACAAGATCAAAGGGATTGAGGAGCGTGGCTATGACCTAGAAGCTTCTCTCAGGCCTATAAATAATGCTCCTCACTCACACACACGGAACATCATCATCTTCTTTTTCCCCGTTTTTAGTTTTTAGTAGCTTATAGAATTTTAGCTTATGTAACTTTCTTTTTAAATGTAATGTCTTATTAAGCTTTTGTAGTTTAAATTTCAAGCTTGTAATCTGTTTTTAATCAATAAAATTAAAGTTTACCTTATAAAATCTATTTTTACTTACTATACTCTTCTATAAGCTCTCAAATCAGTCATAAGCTCTCAAAAATGTCACTTCATAAGCCCATCTAGTTCTTTTAAGCTAAAGATTAAGCTCAAATAAGTCCACTTAATCTACTTAAAACCTTTAAAAACAATAAAACTATGCTATGAAATGAGATAAGCTTTTGGATGATGAACAAGCCATGGGATGAGTTTCATAGGACCTTAAAGCTCATCCTGTGAGAAAAAGCTATAGCTATTGACAGCTATTTGAGCACTATTGCCTTTGTTTAGCTAAGGCCTTTGTAAGTTTTCCTTATCATTTCTGTCTTTAATTTTCTAGTTTAAAATTTGCTTATTTTGCTTATAAGCTTGCTTATTTGTGCTTATTGTCATCTTATTATGCTTATTGAATATGTTTGATTATCTGTTTTTAAGTTTAGTAGTGTAGATCTTAGATTTTCATGTTTTGTCTTAAAAATCATTAAAAACCAAAAATATTAGTTTAGATAGTAGCTTATTGTTTCTGGCTTATTTTCTTAATGTTATATGTTTATTATAGTTGTCATAAACTGTTTAATATCTGGTATCTAGGTTTTATTCATTAAATCTCAATTTCACAAGTTTAAATGGATTTTGTCATGTTTAAAGGGGTGTTTGGCACAACAGTACTAACTGAGAGTTAGTACTGCTTGTGACTATTTTGTTTCTCAAACTGAATTTGAAGATCTTTTTTAGGCTCATAGGTTTGAATTCTAAGTGTTTGTTGAGTTTAATCAAGTTTTCTTAAGGTTTCTAATTCATAATTTGAATCAGTTAGTTTGAGTTTAAGTTTAGTTTGCATTTTTAGCTTAATTGCTTTCTAGTTGTCATCATTATCAAAATTGCACTTAATTTGCTGTTTTGAATCAAATAGAATCAAGTTCTTAAGGTCTGCATTTTTAGGTTTTAAGTTTTTGGTCATATGCATGCCAACTGCATCAGATAATGAAAACAACCAAGAGTCCATTTTCTAGCTTAAATTTCAGATGGTAATTGTAGTTTTTAGGAATTGATTTTCATAGCACAAGTAGGTCTAGGGTCATTAATCATTAGTATTAGCTTACTCTTTCAAAATAAGCTCTTTTGATAATCTGTTTTTAAGCTGCAATTGTGCTCTTTGTCTTTTCAATTTCAAAAGGAAACTCAGCAGGTTCTGAGTGTTTTAAGCTGTTTTCAATAAGTTTTTCCAATAAGCTCCTGTGTTTCAAAATAGTTTTTAAAACTTGTTTTAAGAAAACTTTTAGTTATAGTTTAAGCCTGAATAAGCCATATCCCTACAAGGATCCAAAAGCTTATCTAAAAATAAGCTCAAAGATCCCTATAGGGCCTGTTTGGTTGCCAGAGTTCAATTAAGTGCTTATTAGGTCAATTTAGCTTATTGCTTTTTGGTTTTTACTCACTGTCCACTTAAAATAGCTTATTAGGTTAGAATTAGTTAGTTTGTAGCTTATTAAGTCCTTGTTAGCTTATTCTAGCCTTTTTCATTTAAACCAAAAACAACTAAGTCAGTAGCTACTAGCTTTTTCATAGTGCTTTTTCTTTGCTTATTTGTATTTCAAAATGAATCTTCTCTGCAATTTTAAATAGCTTTTAGGTTAAGCTTTAAGTAGGGATAGGGCTTATTGTCATAAGGATCCATTTTAGTACTTATTTTTAAGCCCAAAGTTGCTAGTTGACTGTTTGGTCTATAGTTTTATCCTAAGTGCTTAATTTGCTTATTTTCTTTCCTTTTGCTTATTTTCTTGTTTAGACTAGCTTATTAGTTTGCCTATGCTTCTTTCCTAGCTTTTAGCTTATTGTTAGCTTTTTAAGTTTGTAAATTTTAGATAAAAAAGCCAAAAATAAAAAAATAGGTTAAGAGTTATTCTGTCTTTTAAGACTTTTACAGCTATTTAGGTCTTTTCATAAAAAGTTATCTTTATTAAAAGTTGTTTTATTTTCAGCTTTTCTAAAACTTTGCTTTTATAAGTTTTTAAAAAAATAAAAAAAAAGGAAGGTGAAAATCGGGGGTGAGCAAGACTCGAACCCTCCACCTCAACACCCTCAACCCTTTTATAGCACACAACACACACCTCACTACCATCGCGCCCTGGGGTCTTTTTCGTTATAGATTTACAAAATCAAATTATTTGTACCGTTTTGGCCTATAGCTTATAAGACTGTGATAGCAATTACACATCTTATTCCGAATAACTATGTAACCAGCTTATTTTCCTAGGTCCCTTTAGTTAAGCTATTTCCATAATTTTTTCAAAATTTTTATAATTAGTTTAGTATTTTTAAACAATTATTTTTATTAAAAACTTTAAAAAATCATAAAAAATAGAAAAATATTCAAAAAAATATAATTCTTTTTAGAAACTTTTCTTTTATCGTAAAGTTTCTAGGAAAATTAGTTTTGTTCCCGTAGGGTTAAAATTGCAAAATTTCAATTTTTAAAGAACGGGATTCGTTCCCGTCCACGTTTTTCGTGTTTTTAAGCTTATTTCAATTCCGTTTTTGTTCTAGTTTTCTTTAAACTTACTTTTTAGTCAATTAGAGTGTATTTAAAAAGAGAAACTCATTTTAGGTTTAAATTTGGAAATTTGGGGTTTTTAACTGCCGTTTAGGGTTCCCGTTTTGCGTTTTTAGTTAAAGTTTAATTTCCTGTTATTTGTTTTCGTGCTTAGTTGTTATCATTTTGCTTATTTTTAATTTGTAGAAGTGAGAAAATCAATCAATCTTGTTTCCAATTCAAATCATGTCCGAACAAACAAAACGTTGGTTTCAATTCATAAATCTTTGGAGGGGAATAACGACCTTGGAATCATACTTCCCCGGTTAATATAACGTATTATATAAAATGTTGTGGAAGATTTTTCTTTCTACCTTTGTCCTCAAGGGTAGTTTGGTAATTTTCTTTCATATTATATTTTATTATTACGTGTGTTGATTTTAACGAATCAATTTTTGGCACCGCTGCCGGGGATTTGTGATTAAGATTCTTTCGTTTGAAGTTTGTTGATCGTGTTTTGAAGAACCTTTCATTTTCGAAAGTTACGTTTTTTATAAAAAAAAAGTAAAAAGTAAAAAATATTTTTCTTTTCTTTTATTAGTATAATTATCATATAAAAAATAAAAAATATAAAAAATTATCCATAAAAAAATAAAATAAACAAAGTTGGTAAAAGAACACCAACAAATAATACCTTCAATTGAGGTATTATCCATCAATAAGTTCCCAACTCGAATCAAAGATTTAAAAACTTGCCATTTGTGTCACTTACGAAATACGGCTCACCTTAAAAAGTAAAATTTTTAAGAGCTACCGTGAAGTAAGTTTGATTATTTGGTTTAAGTTGTCTATCTCGTTATCCGTTAAAATAGATTGTTAAAAAAATTAGTTTAAATTTTCTTTTTCTATTTTGTGCATGCGCACTCGTTCTCAAACCCGCAACCTTAACCGTCAACAACAAGCCCCACCGGCTGTTGTAGAATCGTTTAATTTAGAAGAACCTTTTGATAATCCTCCCCTAGTTCCGATGGCCGATAACCGGACTATGGCGGAATTGCTCCAAGCACCCACCGAGGGGTACAAGGATGCAATCGTAATTCCCGAAATCAATGCTAATTTTAAGTTAAAACATAGTTTGGTCAATCTTGTTCAAAACAAGCAGTTTTTCGGACATGATAAAGAGGATCTACATGCTCACATCCGTTATTTCAACAAGATCACCTCAACGATGAGATTCCCGGACGTCCCGAGCACGTCAATTAAGCTTATGCTTTTCCCATTTTCTCTCGAAGGTTCAGCCCGGATTTGGCTAGAAAAAGAACCTCCTTGATCAATTTTGACATGGGATGATCTTGTTTCAAAATTCATTAATCAGTTCTTTCCTCCTTTGAAAATGACAAATCTTCGAAACGAAATCACGAGATTTCAACAAAGATTTGACGAGTCATTTTACGAGGCTTGGGATCGATTTAATGATCTTCTTCGAGCATGCCCACATCATGGATTTTCAGAACTACATCAACTAGATACGTTTTACAATGCTTTGAATGCTAATGATCAAGATTCGTTGAACTCCGCTGCGGGTGGAAACTTTTTGGATAAGATGCCTCGTGAATGCTTGAAAATTATCGAGAGTAAATCCAAAGTTCGTAATTCACGAAACAAGGCAGTCGTTGCCAAAGTGAGTTCGAATTCATCTACCCCCGGAATTTCACCCGATGTTGCTGCTCTTACAACCGAAGTTTCTGAACTTAAGAATATGATGAAGACTATGCTTATCGACACCAAGCAAAAGCCAAGCCTCCCATGCCCGTAAAATCGTCAAGCAAGAGTTAGTAACTTGTTGGAGGTATCATTCTTATAGAAATTGTCCCGCCACCGATGGCAATGTTTATCGAGACAACATTCAAGAGTATGTTTCACAAGCTGCTGCAGCTAATTTCAATCAAGGAAATACCAATTCTAGACCTCCGATGGTTGCGAACCAAATCCGACCTCCTGGTTTTCCTCCGATTCAAAACAATCAAAACCGTTTCAATCAGAATCAAGGAAATAATTTCAACCAAAAATCAGAGGAACAATTTCAACTCAAAAAAACCGTGGAAATAACTTCTACCAAGGACAAGTTTATCAACCTCCGACTAGTCAACCACCGGTTTACCAAGCTCACCCTTATCAAGCTCCCGCTCCACAAATGCAAGGTGTTTCAAAGACCGATTTTGAGAATTATGTCAAGGCTAATGATGCAATATTAAGGAATATGCAAAATCAAGGCCAAGGTTTACAAAACCAGATGACAAATTTAACGGAAATGCTTTCTAAGTTCGTAAATTCCAATACCGCTTCAACTTCGAGTTCAGGTTCTCTCCAGTACGATTACTAACCCGAAGGAAGACTTGAAGGGTATTACTACCCGAAGCGGGGTTGTTTATCAAGGACCTATGATTCCTACTACTTCTTCTCCTAAAGTAGTGGAACGTAGAACCGAGGTGACAAAGGATACGGTTTTTCCTACTAATAACGGAATTACCGAAGACGTCCAACCTCCGGTTGTCCCAGTTGAAAACCAAAATCCGGTTTCCGAGCCAGTTGATGCTCCCGTTAGTGCGCCGATGCCTAACCCAAAACCGTCGATTCCTTATCCTTCAAGGCGAAATGATGAGAAGCGCCGTGAAAATGCTAACGAACAAATTGAGAAATTCTACGAAATCTTTAAAGATATGAGTTTCGAAATTAGCTTCATGGATGCTTTGACTCTTATGCCCAAATTTGCTTCAACTCTTAAAGCCTTAATCGGAAATAAAGAAAAACTTAGTGAGATGGCTAGAACCCCTTTGAACGAACATTGCTCGGCGGTCATACTTAACAAGTTACCCAAAAAACTTGGTGCCCGCAGATTCCTTATTCCATGTAAATTTCCCGGAATGGATGAGTGCTTAGCCTGAGCCAATCTTGGGCGCAAGCCATAAATCTCATGCCATTTTCCGTGTGGAAAAAGCTTAACCTTCCAAACCTGACTCCGACGTGCATGACACTAGAACTAGCGGACCGTTTGATCTCCCGACCGATCGGTATTGCTAAAGATGTCAACGTTAAAGTTGGTGTATTCCAGTTTCCAGCCGACTTCGTGGTCGTAGATTTTAACTAGACCACGAGAACCTTTAATTCTCGGGAGGTTTTAACCACTTAAGACCGGTCGTGCTAATGAATAGACGTGTAGAAGTGAATTAACCCTTCGAGTGGGTAATGAGGCCATTACTTACAATCTTGATCAAACTTCTAGATACTCGGTTAATTATAATGATATGACGGCGAACCGAATCGATGTTGTTAAATTAGCTTGTGAGGATATTTCAGAGAAGTTCTAGATTTTCTGACGTGATCGCAAGAGGCATCCCCCTCCCGATATGACCCGTTGTTTTAAATTCTTCTCCGACCTCTCACTCCTTCGGGATGTGATTTTCTACTTCTCGAAGAAGCTGATGCTTTTCTTGCTCTAGCCGACGATCCAACTTCACCGGAAGTTGATGAATCCTATTATGACCCAAAGGGGGACATTCTTATTCTCGAAGCACTCCTTAATAGTGATCCTTCACCTTTTCCGACCAGGTGGAAAAATTATTTGCCAGAAATTAGAGAAATGGAACTAAAAATTTTGAAGCAAGAACTGCCAAATCTTCAATTGATGAACCTCCCGAGGTTGAACTTAGGACTTACCCGCCTCATCTCGAACATGCATTTTTTTGAAGACAACAATAAGTTTCCAGACATAATTGCCAAAGATTTATTGTCCTATGAAAAAGGCCGCTCTCTTAAAGGTTCTAAAGCTCCCTGAAAGCAAGCCATTGCTGGAAACTCTCTGACATAAAGGGTATTAACCTGGAATTTTGTTCTCATAAAATTCTAATGGAAGAGGACTACGAACCAGCGGTCCAACATCAGAGAAGGGTTAATCCAAAGATCCATGATGTCATTAAGAAAGAGGTTGAAAAACTTCTTGACGCTGGATTAATCTACCCAATCTCGGATAGTCCTTGGGTAAGCCCAGTGCACTGTGTGCCAAAGAAAGGAGGGATGACCATAGTGACCAATGATGAAAATGAATTAGTACCAACTAGACTTGTAACGGGATGGAGAGTTTGTATTGATTATCGTAAGTTGAACGAAGCCACCCGGAAAGACCACTTCCCTTTGCCGTTTATGGATCAAATGCTTGAGAGACTCGCAGGAAATGAATACTATTGTTTCCTCGATGGTTTCTCGGGTTACTTTCAAATACCAATCGATCCGAAAGATCAGGAGAAGACCACATTCACCTGCCCATACGGAACGTTTGCTTACCGCCGCATGCCTTTCGGCTTATGCAATGCACCAGGCACGTTCCAGAGGTGTATGATGGCTATCTTCCATGATATGATTGAAAAGACGATGGAAGTTTTCATGGACGACTTTTCAGTTTTCAGAAATTCTTTCTCTACGTGCCTTTCCAATTTAGAAAAGATGCTTAAACTATCTGTGAATACACTATATTATGGCTCTAAATTGGGAAAAAGCCATTTTATGGTGAAAGAAGGCATCGTTCTTGGACATAAAATTTCAAAGAAAGGAATAGAAGTCGACAAAGCCAAAATAGACGTGATTGCTAAGTTACCTCACCCAACTACCGTCAAGGGTATTAGGAGTTTTCTCGGACATGCAGGTTTTTACCGTAGATTCATCAAGGACTTTTCAAAAATTTCTTGACCCATGACTCATCTCCTTGAGAAAAACACTCCTTTCATTTTCTCCGAGGAATGCATTCAAGCTTTTCAGACCTTAAAGAAGAAATTAACCGAAGCTCCAATTCTGATTGCCCCCGACTGGGACCAGCCCTTTGAGCTTATGTGCGATGCGAGCGACTATGCCATAGGTGCGGTTCTGGGGCAACGAATTAAGAAACACTTTAGGCCTATACATTATGCAAGCAAAACAATGACCGAGGCGGAATCGAACTACACCACAACGGAAAAGGAAATGTTAGCCGTGGTGTATGCTTTCAAAAAATTCCGGTCATACCTCATCATGAATAAAAGCATAGTGTATACGGATCATTCCGCCCTTAAATACCTCTTTAATAAGAAAGACGCCAAGGCGCGATTGCTCCGGTGGGTTCTCCTCCTTCAAGAATTCGATTTTAAAGTAATTGATACGAAGGGAGCCGAGAACTACGCGGCCGATCATCTTTCCCGATTAGAAAACCCGTATGAAAATGTTCTCGATCCAAAGGAAATAAACAAAAAATTTCCTCTCGAGACACTTAATATGGTGACTTCTCGTGGTGACCCAAGTACCCCGTGGTTTGCCGATTATGCAAATTACCACGCGGGGAATTTCATTGTCAAAGGAATGTCAACTCAGCAGAAAAACAATTTTTTCAAAGATGTCAAACACTATTTTTGGGACGACCCTTTTCTATTCAAAACCTGTGCGGATCAAGTGATCCGGCGATGTGTTTCGGGCCAAGAAGCTGTCGACATCCTCACAGCTTGCCATAGTGGACCCACCGGGGACATAACGATGCCACTACACCGCCAAAAAAGGTTTTGACTCAGGAATTTATTGCGCCACAATCTACAAAGTGCCCATGAGTTAGTCCAAAAACAGTGACTTATGCCAAGCTACAGGGGTAAAATTTTCACAACGTAATTAGATTGCCACAAAATTCCATCGCAATTGTGTTAAATCTTTGATGTCTGGGGCATAGACTTCATGGAACCATTTCCGTCATCTAGAGGTGCTCCAATTGATAAGGCTGAATGTTTTGATCTAGGGGGTGATAATGATGAGATTGATACTTTTCTAGCTGTCTAAGTTCCTACGTATATTGAAGGTTATTATAACTCGGAAGGGGACGTAACCTATCTTGAGAGTTTGCTTAGTGATGATACTACCCATAATGAACCAGAGAATGAACCTTTGATAACTTTTTCTCCCAAGAGTGATCCTTTCCACCATGAGTTCACTGGTGAACTTATCACGATTCCTCTAAGAATTTATAGAGAGCACGAGGATTATATCAATCGAATGTCGTTGCTTTGCGGTAATTCTTTTTCCCAGTCACCGGAAAATTTTCATACAATTATCGAGTCTCTTCCCTCATCTACTACCCTCGTTGAGGATAGTGACTCCAATAGGGAAGAGATCGATATATTTTCCGGACCAGATGATTCGATACCACCGGGTATTGAAAGTGATTTTGACTCGGAAGAGGATATTATTGACAACTTGCTTAATGATGATCCCATTCATGAACGTTTAACCTTCGACAGTGAACCCGATGTGCCAGTGATAAACAAAGTTGATGAGCTTAATGAAGATGAATGTTTTGACCCAGGGGAGGTGAGATTAATGTTGAAGTTGACAATTCCTTCACATTTGTCATTCGGACTTTTCTCCCGTTTCTCACTTACCCTGAGGTTTCTCCCTTACTTTCCTCCACCAAAAATGAGGACACCATTTTTGACCCCGGCATCTCCACTTAGAGCCGGTGGCATCTCATTGGGATGGAACTTTCATATGCTTTAATGTTTGTCCAAACATTAATGAAAGCCCGATTAAGATTTTCTCTTCCATTTACTCTCTCCAAGGACGAATGAATTCGGAGATCGAGTCAAGCTATGTGACTCGGTTACCAAAAAAAAAGCGCTTCGTGGGAGGCACCCCGTGCTTATCCATTTTCTATTTTCTTTCTTATTTTCTTATTTGTGATGTGAGGAGGCTTGTACTCTTCCGATTCTTGTTGTGTTTGTATTTGTGATTGTTTGCAGGATGAACCCAAATTTTCTGAAGACTCTTGTGTTCGGTGTTTTATCCCGGTCCACTCGAGCTTCCTAGCCTTTGCTTGCAATTAGTTTGGGGAAATCTGATATCCTAAAGATTATTATAGACTAACATTTATCTTTTAGCACACTTTATAAACGGCTAGAGATTTTTGTGATACTTTCTTCAGGCTTGAGTTATGCATTAGACTTTTTGAGTTCTAGTATGGGGTTTTTAAGTCTTAGGCTAGGAAACATTGAGGACAATGTTTGATTTTAGTATGGAGTAGTATATCTTCGATTTGATCTTACCTACCTTTACCCGTTGTTCTCACGTACCCCGTTTTTCCACAAAAATTTTCAAAAATATGAAAATTTTTAAAATTTTCAAAAAAAATTAAAAAGAAATAGTGTTTTGTCACAATTTTGATTTTCCTGCTGGGTAGAATAAGAGTAAATTTTGACCCGATCGAGCGTGTTGAGCTCTAGCTTGTTCCTTAACTTTTAGGCTAAGCGTTCGCGAAAATCGCGAAGAACAAAAAATGATAGAGTTAGGTATGAGTAGGATGCTAAACAAGGATTATTTGGAAATCTTAAGAGCTCATGTATGTAACTTGTTGCTTTTTCTCCCATAAGCTCTTAACCGGAATAATATACGTGCTGTTTTTGGAGACTAAACTTAAATCAACAATTTTTATAATATATAGCAAAAATTTTAGTCTTAGTTCAAATTTATACTTGAATTTTTCAAAAAGAAGTCTTCTTTTAATACATAAATATTAAAAAAATTAAAAAAAATAAAAAAATAAAATATATATGATGAAAATAAAAAAATGATAAAATGAAAAAAATAAATATATAATAAAAGTTGTGGGTTGATAAAAGTTTACTACCTCTTGCCGGCTCACAACCGATGTGGTAGTCTTCTAAAGAAAGCCCATAGTAAGAATAAAGATCCGAGACTGATAAAAGTTTGCTGCATCTTGCCGGCTCACAACCGATGTTGCAGCCTTCTAAAAGGTCGAGGGTTACAATTGCATAAATGTCTAAATAGTTAAATTAATAATTGACTTCTTTTTGTTAAATTCAAATATGCTTTTGCACTTTGACTACTCTATTTTATAAGCTATGAATATTCGGGAAGCCTGAGAGTTTTTGAAACCTAAGGTCCGTGAGTCCCGATACTAGTCTCTGTGAGGTGTCAAAAGCCTGGTCACTTAGCCGTAAGGTTGGGATGTGCCGAGACGAAAGTCGCTACATGGGATGATCTCGCTTTTAAACTCATTATTCTAAGGTGGAACGTAAAGCATGATATGTTGCAAAAAGTTGATCCATGGTTGAAAATTCAAGATAGCACACTCACTTAAGATATAATAAATGTCGGGAGTAAAAAGTTCACAAGTTGCAAATATGAGTAGTGTTAGCATTCTTACTGATATTTAGCTGTGATTTTGTTTTAAGCTTGGTTTGGATAAGTGAAAAGTCAGGAACGATGAATTCATCCTTTTTGGGGGCATTCTCTGAATCAAAATGCATCTTGTTCTATGATCCTTAACAGTTATGGAAAAAATGAATGAAAAAATGAAAAAAAATAAAAAAGTTTTAAAATGGGAAATAGGGGTGTTTTATAACTTGTGATCTCTTTTCTCTCTTCACAAAAATCTTTGCTACTTTTCAAAGGTTTAGTTTGGGGAAGTTTTGAGGTATTTAGTTATAAGGCATATAACATTGCGTGAGGACACGCAATCGCTTAGTTTGGGGAATTTTGATATGTGCGAAAACACATATCCGTTTTATATCAAAATAAACCCTAAAAAGACAAAATTGTGCTTAAAATGCTTGAATATGGCTTGTTTTGTCTTTGTGATTGTGTAGGTACGAATAAAGCAAAAATCACAAGAAAACAGTCAAAACCGGACAAACACGGACACGGGAACGGAAGAGCACACAAAAAGCCGGGAGAAAGCTATCAAAAGTCAAAAAAGGTAAACTCAAGTCAACTTGGTCAACTAAAGTCAAGGTCACAAGAAGACAAAAATCTTAAAAATTTTCAATTCAGTCCCTCATCTTATCCCAAATTACAAAAGTAGTCCCTAAATACCTAAAATTAGTTAACACCCGTTAACTAATAAGCCCTAAACAAAACAACCCGTTAACTCTTTTTTTAACAAATCCAAAACCAAGCTCGGGCCCAAATCCCTTATAACCCGGCCCAAACCCAAGTCAACCTCAAGTCAACACAAATCAAACGCACCCTTATAAGTTAAAAAGGGGCGGGAGAAACAGTTTTACTGTTCATCTCCTTCCCCAATTACCTAGGGTCAAAAACAAAGGACAATTCACAATTAAGGGCTAGAAAGGGCAATTCAAGTGTCAAAGTACACCCTGGCAGAGGAAAACGCCACCCAAGCAATCTTATTGGTCAAGCCCTAATGAAGAATCACACGTGGATCATGAAAGAAACACAAGGAATGATGGGATTTGTACTAATTGTACTCACAAAGGAAGCACACAAGCTGTCACATTAAGGATTGCCATGCTGGCAATCTGTGTGACAAGAATCTAATCCAACGGTGATTAAGGAGCATCCAATGATTGAAAGAATGAAGGGCAGTGATTGATTGGAGCGTGTAACAGACCTGTGCCTAGAAGCTTCTCCAACGGGCTATATAAAGCCTCACTCCTCACACACAAGTGCATCTTTTCTTACCTAGTTAGTTTTTAGCTTTTAGATTTTTAGGAAATTTAGCTTAAGCTTTTAAGTTTTAAGTCAATGTAATTTTCATTTAAACTTTTGTAATTTTCTTTTCAAGTAATGTAATCAAGCCTTTTTAGTTAATGAAATTTGAGTTTTCTTTAATAAATTTGTCAAAAGCTCTCTATAAGCTCTAGTGATAGTGTACGGACCAATAAGCTCTTATAAGCTCTCACAAGTCTATAAGCTTGTGATTGAGCTCAATTCAGTCTTTAATTCACTTAAACCTTAAAATCAGCTTAATACTTTGATTATTGGACTCTTAAGCTTATGGAAGGGAAGCTAGCAAGGGATGAGCTTCCAAGGACTTTTACTGGCTTATCTTTGATAAGCCAGAGCTGTTGATAAGCTCTTTGAGCAAATTTTGCCTTTGTTAAGCTAAGGCTTAAGTAAGTTCTCTATTTACTATTTTGTTTTTAAATTCCTAGCTTAAATTTGCTTATTATTTGCCTATATGCTTATCTAGTTGCTTATTTGAGCTTTATTCTGCTTCTTTGTGCTTATTCATCATATTTAGCTATCTGTTTTAGTTTTTTATAGTCTAGCTTATAATTTGTCTTAACTTGTCTTAAAAATTAAAAAAAAACCAAAAATAGTGTAGCTTATTGTTTATGGCTTATTATATGCTTAGGATTGCTTATTAGGCTTATTATAAATTGTGCATTATCTGGTTATCAAATTATGTTCATTAGATTTCAAGTTTGCTTGTTTAAATGAAAGTTGCCATAGTTAAAGGGGTGTTTGGATTAATGAAGTTTGACCTTCATAAGTCAAAATAAGTTTGTGTTTTCAATTTGGTCAGCTTCATTTTCATAATTAAATAAGTTTTAAAAAGGTTTGAATCATTAGTTTATGTTTAAGAAAATTTTGAGGCTTAATCTCTTTGTTCCTGCACCAGGGGAATTTTCCCTTTCCTTTGCTTGTTAAAATTTTGATCCAAGCCTCATTGAGCTTGGATCTTGTTTGTGTTGAGTTTAAACACACTCATTGAGAGTGTCTAGTGCAGGATTGACAAACTTGGTCACTTGCAATATTGGTTTTGCCTCTTTGCCATTTGAATCAGATAGACACCACTGCTGTCTTAAACTGCAGTGGTTTTTGATCAAAATTAGGATAGCTTATTTGGTTTTTAGCTTTTAAAAATCAGTAGGGTTATAGTTAACCTATAGGTTAATATAGATTAAAACTTGTTTTTCATATTTAAGCTTATTACATAGGATAAATCAGCTTTTAAAGTTCAATAAAAAACCTCAAAAAGCCAAAAACAGTAGTAACTAAAACTTAGCTTTTAAACTTAGATTTCTAGCTTATAGTATTAGTTTTTATCATTTATATTTGTAGCTTATTAATAGAGTAATTAGATTTCAAAAGCTCAGCTTCTGTCATAGCTTATTGAGCTTTTTAGCTTATTTAGATTTTGAGTTTTTAGTGCTTATTTCTGAGTTTGTCATTTAGATGGTTAAATTTAGTTAGCTTATAGTATTTTTAGCTTAAGTAGCTTTTCAAAATTAGTTGTTATATATTATTAGCTTTCCAGAATAGCTTTTAAAATTGAAATTGAGCTTAAATTGAGTTGTGTGCAAGCATTTAAATGAAAATTAGCTTTTTGGCCCTCAAAGGCTCACTTTCTGAAAACAGCTTCTTAAAAAGCTTTTAGAGAGTTTAATTTTGAGTTTGAGCTTATGTTAGCTTTATTAAAGTTGTTTAAAAAAGTGTCCTTTACAAGCTTGTGCTTTTAGTTTTTGAAAATAAAATAAAATAAAAAAAGGGGTGTAAGACAGATTTGAACCCACGACCTCACCCACACAACACCAACGCCTTAACCAGTTTGCTTCGATAGCTCATCCAACCATATCTCCCAACATTAATATCTTATACTCATTTTTCCCTTTTAAGCTTATTAAGTTGTTTCAGCTTATTTCGTGACTTATTTGATAAGCTGTGATTATAAGCTTAATTTTCCTAGGTTTTAATTAGTATAAGCTAATTTTTGTAATTTTTATAGTTCATTTAGTATTTTTAAACATTTATTTTCATTAAAAACTTTAAAAAATCATAAAAAATAGAAAAATAATCAAAAAATATAAATCTTTTTTAGAAAATTTTCTTTTATCATAAAGTTCATAGGAAAATTAGTTTTGCTTTCGTAGGGTCTAAATTGCAAAATTTTGTTTTTTAAAGAACGGGATTCGTTCCCGTTCTCGTTTTTCGTGTTTTAACGCTCATTTTAACTCTGTTTTTGTTCTAGTTTTCTTTAAACTTACTTTTTAGTCAAATAGAGTCCATTTAAAAAGAAAAATTTAAGTTAGGTTTATTTTTAGACATTTAGGGTTTTTGACCTCCGTTTTGTGGTCCCGTTTTGCGTTTTTAGTTAAAATTTTGATTTCCCGTTATTTGTCTTCATGCTTAATTGTTAGAATTTATTAATTTTAATTGTTAAATGTAGTTAATCAAATCATCCATTGCTTCCAATTCAAATCATTGTCCGAGCATCAAACGTGGATTCAATTTCATAAGTCGTTGGGGAATAACGACCCAGAGAATCATACTTCCCGGTTAATATACGTATTATATTATATTATATATATTTTGAAGAATTTCCTCTTTACCTTTGTCATCAAGGGTAATCTGGTTATTTTCCATCGTATTATATTATATTTTACGTGTATAGAATTGCTATATCACATCACATACGAATTTTCTATCTCACTCTTCTCAAGATAATATATGCACATTCCAAACTACCCACCTTTCTTCCTACCAAGCAATACAGATGCTTCCTACCACAAGTTACCATTCGAACCAACCCTTACCTTGCAACTCCTGCAATCATTCCACACCTCTTGCCTTTCTAAAGACGTCAAAAGGCACGAGCCTTCGCAAATCGGCGTCGCTCCTTGTACTAATTCCATACGAAATCCTATTCTACGACGAGGGGTAAAACCTACTAGTTCCTTAGAAACACTTTAGAGGGCTCACATACTACAAAGATATCACATAATCTCAACTCATCTTCCTTGGTACTCCTACGAGACCTTGTATCCTCTTTAGTTCGTTTTCTCCTCGAACCTTAAGCACTCTCCAAATTACCTTAGATTATTGGTTAATTGTCTATCTCGTTATCCGTTTAAATAGATTGTAAAAAAAATAAAATAAAAATTAGTTTAAATTTTCTTTTTCTACTTTGTGCATGCGCACTCGTTCTCAAACCCGCAACCGTAACCATCAACAACAAGCCCAACCGGCTGTTGTTCAACCATTTCATTTAGAAGAACCTTTTGTTAATCCTCCCTTAGTTCCGATGGCTGATAACCGGACTATGGCACAATTGCTCCAAGCACCCACCGAGGGGTACGAGGATGCAATTGTAATTCCTGAAATCAATGCTAATTTTGAGTTAAAGCATGGTTTGATCAATCTTGTTCAAAACAAACAGTTTTTTCGGGAACATGAAAAGGGAGAACCCTTGCTCACGACATCCGTTATTTCAACAAGATCACCTCAACGATGAGATTCCCGGACATCCCGAGCACGTCAATTAAGCTTATGCTTTTTCCATTTTCTCTTGAAGGTTCAGCCCGGATTTGGCTAGAAAAAGAACCTCCTCGATCAATTTTGACATGGGATGATCTTGTTTCAAAATTCATTAATCAATTCTTTCCTCCTTCAAAAACGACAAATCTTCGTAACGAAATCACGAGATTTCAACAAAGATTTGACGAATCATTTTATGAGGCTTGGGATCGATTTAATGACCTTCTTCGAGCATGCCCACATCACGGATTTTCAGAATTACATCAATGATACGTTTTACAAATGTCCTTTGAATGCTAATGATCAAGATTCGTTGAATTCTGCTGCGGGTGGAAACTTTTTGGATAAGATGCCTCGTGAATGCTTGAGAATTATCGAGAGTAAATTTCACGTCGTAATTCACAAAAAACAAGGCAGTCGTTAGCTAAAGTGAGGTTCGAAACATCTACTCCGGAATTTCACCAGATGTTGCTGCTCTTACAACCGAAGTTTCTGAACTTAAGAATATGATGAAGACAATGCTTATCGACAAACAAAAAGCCCAAGCTCCCGCACCCATAAAAGCGGTCGAGCAGAGTTGTGTAACTTGTGGAGGTGCTCATTCTTATAGAAATTGTCCAGCCACCGATGGTAACGTGTTAATCAAGACAACATTCAAGATAACGATTCACAAGCTGCTGCATGCCAATTTTAATCATGAAATACCAATTCTAGACCTCCAATGGTTGCAAACCAAATCCGACCTCCTGGTTTTCCTCCGATTCAAAACAATCAACACCGTTTCAATCAGAATCAGGGAAATAATTTCAACCAAAATCGAGGAACCAATTTCAATTAAAACCGTGGAAATAACTTCTATCAAGGACAAGTGTACGAACCTCCGACTAGTCAACCACCAGTTTACCAAGGTCAACCTTATCAAGCTCCTGCTCCATAAATTCAAGGTGTTTCAAAGACCGATTTTGAGAATTATGTCAAGGCTAATGATGCTGTATTGAGAAATATGCAAAATCAGGGCCAAGGTTTACAAAACCAGATGACAAATTTAACGGATATGCTTTCTAAATTTGTAAATTCCAATACCCCTTCGTCTTCAAATTCAGGTTCTCTTCCAAGTAACACGGTTACTAACTCGAAGGAAGACTTGAAGGGTATTACTACCAGAAGTGGTAATGCTTATCAAGGACCTACGATTCCTACTTCTTCTCCTAAAGTAGTGGAACGTAGAACCGAGGTGACAAAGGACATGATTTTTCCTACTAATAACGAAATTACCGAAGACATCCAACCTCCGGTTGTCCCAGTTGAAAAACAAAATCCAGTTTCTGAGCCAGATGTTGCTCCCGTTAGTGCACCGATGCCTAACCAGAAACCGTCAATTCCTTATCCATCAAGGCGAAATGATGAGAAGCACCGTGAAAATGCTAACGAACAAAAAGAGAAATTCTACGAAATCTTCAAAGATATGAGTTTCGAAATTAGTTTCGTGGATGCTTTGACTCTAATGCCCAAGTTTGCTTCAACTCTTAAAGCCTTAATCAGAAATAAAGAAAAGCTTAGTGAGATGGCTAGAACCCCTTTGAACGAACATTGCTCGGCGGTCATACTTAACATTTTACCCAAAAAAACTAGGTGACCCCGGCATATACCTTATTCCATTAAATTTCCCGAATGGATGAAGTGCTTACCATGCCGATCTTGGCGCAAGCATAAATCTCATGCCATTTTCCGTGTAGAAAAAGCTTAATCTTCAAAACCTGACTCTAACGTGCATGACACTAGAACTAGCAGACCGTTCGATTTCCCGACCAATCGGTATTGCTAAAGATGTCAACGTTAAAGTTGGTGTATTCTAGTTTCCAGCCGACTTTGTGGTCGTAGATTTTGAACCAGACCCTCGAGTACCTCTAATTCTCGGGAGGTGTTTTCTTAAGACCAGTCGTGCTTTGATAGACATGTATGAAGATGAATTAACCCTTCGAGTGAACAATGAGGCTATTAGTTATAATCCTTGACAGACTTCGAGATACCTCAGTTAATTATAATGATCCTGAGGGGGGGGGGGGGGGGCGACGAATCGAATCGACGTTGTTGAATTAGCTTGTGAAGAGTATTCTCAGGAAGTTCTAGGATTTTTAGACGTGATCGTCAGTGCCAATCCCACTCCTTATTATGACCCGATAGTTTCAACTTCTTCTCCAACTCTTACTCTTTTCGGGGATAGTGATTTTCTACTTTTAGAAGAAGCTGATGCTTTTCTTGCTCTAGTCGACGATCCAACTTTACCGGAAGTTTGAAGAATCCCTATTATGACCCAAAAGGGACATTCTTATTCTCGAAGCACTCCTTAATATGATCCTTCACCACCTCCATAACAAAGAGGAAATTAATATGCCGGAAATCAAAAAGGAACTTAAACACAGTGTGAAGCCAGCTGGCCTTAATACAACAATGGTCAAGTAGAAAGACTACTGCTCTAGAAAGTCTTCGCCTCTCATTTCTCAAATTCCTTTAAGAGCCATTATCACAACAAGCAGTTTACTATGTCAATCTACTGTGGGAACACTTGGTAATTCAAGTTTGAGAACAAGAATTCTAAAAAAACAATGACATGTATTTCCACGTTCACTAAAGTCCATATTGTCGACTACTTCATGGCATAGTAATCTAAGCAATTCCAAGGAGATAAAAATGTTTGGCACTATGCCAGGGATGACTTCATGTTCACCACCATAAGAGTCATTTCAAAACATAAGGACACACAAGAATACGATGTTATTCTCCCTCAGCACTTAACCAATCAATCCATGTTGGAGTCCAAAGCTTTCAAGACTTACCGTGCTTATGATACTGGTGAAAAGGCTCCCAAGTTAAAAGCTACAAAGAAAAAGACTGACTCTGAATCATCTCCAAAGACAAAGCCTTCTCAAGCTTCCAAAGGCAAAAGAATCAAGACTTCAGCTAAAGGAGATAAGCCTACTACAACAAAGTCAAAAGGTTTAACAGTACTATCTGAAGTTGCATTATTAGAAGTAGAACAAATGAAGTTGGCAACTAAGAGAAGCTTGAAAGAATTCCATATCTCTCACGCAAGTAGCTCAGGTGATGGAGTTGACATGTCGTCAAAGGTTCCTGATAGCAACAACAAACCGGATCTGGAACAAATTGAATGAGCTGGTGATAAACCAGAGGTTTCCCCGATGGTAACCGGAATATAGATCAGAAAGTGAAGAAGGAATCCTGGACTTTCAGGTTAAGGAGAAGGATGAGGAATAAGATGCGGAGCATGACCATGATGACAACGATATGAAGACGATGATCAAAGAATGACAACCCAATGAACTGAATCGATGATGAAGGAGATGATTTTGTTCACCCAAACTTGTCAACATACATAGCAGATGATCAAGAAAAAGTAAAAGAAGAAGAAAAAGTAGATGATGATGATGATGATGTGACCTCTGATAAAAAAGTTTCAACACCACCTGATTATGAACTCGCAGAGGAATCTGAAAATGAACAGGATGATGATACTTATGGGAGAAGAACAGGCGATGAAGAGAATGGGGAACTATACGAGACTAGAATACTCCACCTGAGTTAGAAGTGTTTGCCGAAATGAACAAGATGTTTCAAACCAATCCATAAAACGGAAGAACTCAGTAACCCAAACTACTAAACTCCAGTAGTGTAAACTATAAATGGGAGGTCCTCTTCTTCATCAGAACATTGATGGTCTTAAATTCATTAATCCCTCTCCGGATACAGGTATCGACTCTATTTTAAATCTAAATGCAGCAGTTTTCGTTACATCGAAACCTTCCACCTGCCACTAATCTATCCCTCAAACACCTATTTTCCAATCATTCAACCTCAACAAAACCACTGATTCCACAACAACAACAACAATTCCAACAACAACTGTGCCAGAGATCCCAAACTTTGCATCCCTATTCGGCTTTCAACGCAGGGTTTTACCCCTCATTAGAGTCTGGCCTGTCTAAACTCAACAAACTAAATCCAAGTTGACTAAACAGCGTTATCATCTATTTGGGCATTGTTGACAAATACCTAGCGTCTCAAGGTGAATAGATAACGGTAGATGTGGGCTGGCCAGTAAAATTCAAACAAGCTAAGAGAAGAAGCCTCAAGTAAGAATACAAGACTTTCTCAACTCACTTGAACTCCAACACATGAAAGAATATCAAAGAGCAGGTCATAATCTCAAACTAAGAGCTCCAAGATATGACAAAAGTTGCGAAAAGTATGTTACCGAAACTCTGGAGCTGAAGTGTTGTAAGATCAACCATTCAACCTCAACGTCTTATAGCGCAGTAGCCTCTTCGCTCTCAAGAACTTGAGTTAAAAAAGAGTCTCATGGATAAAATGGAGGAAAATAACTCTATTGACAGATCCGATGTTCAGAAGAATCTCTACAGAGCGCTACTCAAAGCATACAACTCTGACAAAGACCTTCTCTCCTCATATGGTGAGGTTGTGACACTAAAGCAGATTTGATGATCACTGACAAAGATACAGAACCCTCTTGGGCTGGATACAAATTGTGGGTCCAAAGCGACAAAGATCTTTGAAAGGAAGATCATCAAAGAGCAACTCAAAAAGAGTCAAAAGTCTACAAGTTCTTCCAAAGGTATGACCAAATCTCCACTAAAATCATCAGGCAAGTCTGTTCAAGAAGAGGAGCATGATCCAAGGGTTGATGATCTGGAAGAACCATTTCATCAAGTTCGATACAGGAAATGATGATGTATCTCCTGTCAGAGAGGCAACAAATGTTGATGAACGATTGTGGAATCCATCTGGCTCTCGAACTCCTGATCGAGAATGTGACCCAAAACAAAACGGTAAAAGCGACCACCTCCTCAATAGTGGATGACTAAGTTAGCATAATTTTCAGGCACAACATCCTCATTCAATGAGTTTTTGGCTACTCCCATCGATTTCTCTGCTTTTATAATGAATCAGCTCAACATTCAACATCTAACTCAAGATCTGTTGACCAGTCTAACATACGATCTCATCAAAGGCACGTGCAAGAGTCTTATGGAGTTAGAATACCATTTGGAAGAAGTATTCAAGGCTACTAATAATCAGTTAGATTGGCATAATCCTGAAGGAAGACCGTATCCCCATGATCTTAGCAATCCACTTCCTTTAATTCCAGATGCACGAGGTCATCTAATCATCCCATATGATAACTTCATAAATAATTATCTTGAATATCTAAAGAAGTGAAGCTCAAGCGCATATACCCAACTTTAATACCAAGGACAAGAGGGCTATTGAATTACGTCATATTATTGGGCGAGTTGCAGACAAAGATTCTAAAGTGCATGGAGTGAAGCACAAGTCGTCTACGACAAACACGCCTACTGGGGAACATATCATTAGGGACCAAAACATCAGAGAATCTAAGGATATTGATAACCAAACATGGAAAACTTCAAAAGACATCAATTCAAACACATGATTATGAGCTTATTACAAGTCTCAAGATCATGGAATTCTTTGGTTACAAACTGGACATTGGAAGAGATCACAGTTCGAAGACAAGATGATAAGCTCTACAAGTTTCGAGATGGCGACTTCAAAGACTCGTCGCGAAATATAAAGGATATGTTACTTTTCTTCTTGTTTAGGGAAAGGTGACAAATCTCAATGTGGATGAACGGTTTGCACTTAATGTGGCTTTGAGAATGTACACAAGACGCATTGTAATTCAAGAACGTGTGGAGGATCTACAACTGGCAGTTGAAAGCTATCAGAAGAAGATAAACCTCACCAAACCTGACACATACCATTCAGACATCAGTAAAAAGACTCCATACACTGCTTACCGTGATATCCAAGGCATTATCTATCAAGATGACATGAACAGAAATCGTTTGATGCGCACCGATGAACTTCACAAGTTTAGCGATGGCACACTCAACCATGTTCGCACCAGTCTTAATGATATTGCTACTGGGATTCAAATGGAGTATTTGCCGAAGAGAAAGTGGTCAAAACAAGACAAGCAGAGAGCCCGAGTGATGATTAAAGCCATTGACAAGAAACTCAAAGACAGGAGGTTGATGCGAAGTCTTGAAAAGTTTGTTGGTGGAAGACCTTACAAAGGAGACCTTTGGCTACTACAAAGGACCATATGATTCTATCAATATGAAGTCCTTATCATTCAAAGGTCAAATCATGTAAATAATAAAAACTTGTGATATATTAATATGTTGTGTAGACTAATGGTTGGTAAAAGGAGGTCTCGAATATAAATTTTTTCAAGAATTTCTTAGTAAATTCAAAAAATTTCAAATTATTATACTCAGCACTATATCATATCCCTCATAATTTGAGGGGGAGCAATAAAATGTTCCTATATATATGTATATAACCTTTTGTTTTCCCCAAAAGTAATCAATTGATATCCAAAAATATAAGGGATAACATCTTGGATATGGGGAGAAAATGTGATTAACACGGATCTAACTTGTAATTGACAGATCGTTGATCAAATAAAAATGGACTTAATGCCTCCACACCGTGGCATGTACCACGATACGATGCACATGTTAAGGGGAGCTTTTAGTGATAATAAAAACTCTCAAGTGTAAACCTTTTGATATTTATATCAAACACTTTGATTGAACTTTTCAATGAGTTTAGTTCTGATTGTGATGGAATACTCAAAAACCGACCATGTACTTTAATTATAGAGATATAAGGTAGTTAGGTATAGGTAGTTCAAATCCAATGATCCACCAGAACCAGAGGGATCTACATAAGGGATATCCAGCTCGTTAGTGTAGAAGTCCTTAGGTATGAATAAAAGGAGTAAAGTGAGATTAAGGAAGAAACGACTGAGATGGAGCTAACACTGGAACAAAACCCAACACTTTGTTAGTTATGAAGTCTCGGTAAGCATTAAAGGAGTTGAAGAATGAAAAAGAAATGTAAAGATAAAGGGTGAAAAAAAGACCCTCTATATACTTAGGCAGAAACCGGGTCATATGCAAAAAACCTGTCAGAAACACTAAGATGTTTTCTGTCCGACATAAAGACAGTCATGTACCCAGTGATGCTATGCGACACCCCTTCCCTAGGCCACTCAAAGTCAGAAATCTTTGTTCAAAACTCACGGAGATTTAACACATTTCTCATCAACTCTCTCACTCCGATTTAGTTGATATTGAAAAGGTGGCCACTCCACACAAGCCCTCCGTTAACTAATTTCAAAGTGCACTATTAGTCTAAGCCAAAAAGCTAATCAATCCTAAATCTCATAAGGACACATGTCAAAAATAAATCTGTTAAGTCGCATAATGTGAATAACGAGGATATTATACTAAGATTCCCTTCGCATTTTCATGTGATATAGCCAAACAATCTGAGTGAATCAGTCACAAATGAAGATGGAAATCCTGCTAGAGCCAACATCAAACAAGCTCATGTTAGGTGACTTGTGCGATTCTCTACGAATCAAACTTGTGACAACTGGAAAGAAACAATGGTGCAATTCTATAAAAATCAAACTTGTTCCAGGTTATGAATTAACGATTGATGATGAATTTTTGAAATGATCAACACTTTCGATATGTCACAAAAACACTTTAGCAAGTGACACGTCGATTGATTTTCAAATCAATTTTTCTATTCAATCAGTGAGATAGTAACTCACTAGTTTACTCATACCGTGTTGTCTGCTTTGAGACGTTCTGGTAATGAGAATGGCTAGTATAGCTGCGAAACCCTGTCAAGAATATTCTTCATAATTCTATCTGATCACAGGCAGTATTTATATTGATCAACGGGGAACCGTGGTTATTGCAACCATATTCGATGAAGTGACAAAGACACTCTCGTCCATATCTATGGATTATTACTAACCTAAACCTACAGGTATTCCCGATGATGGTGGCAACTGCTAGACGATGTGGCTTTTTCAAAGAGACAAGTTAGACCTCCTTTAGGAACAATATTCTTTAAATCAACACTATACATATTGTTCTTTCTAGGAACTTTAAGTAAAACATGACTTTCATCAGTTAACTTAAAGTTTGGAGATAAAACAATACGTTCAGTGTCATTAAAGAGAACACTATTCTTTTTGTCACACATTTGTGAGACACTAAAGAGGTTAAACTTTACCTCTCTTACAAAATACACATTCTCAAAATCTAAATTACCAGTTTTGATTGTACCTCTACATGTGATTTTCCCTCCTTTGGGGTTACCTCCAAAGGCAACATATCCTCCATCAATTTCTTCAAAGTCAGTAAGATAGGACATGTTCCCTGTCAAGTTCCTTGAGCATCCACTGTCAATCACTCCTTTCTCCTGCAAATCTTGTTGTGGATTGCCCAGCACATAAGGTAAGAAAATCAGTCTCTTTTGGGGACCCAATCCATCACTGACTTGGATCTGCCTAGTGCATCAATATAATCAAACCTTTTTAGGATGGTTGATGCACTATTATGTTTAGAAACATGTTCTATTACTTTAGTCTTTGGTTTCCAAACCCAACAAGCTGAGGCCTTAATAGCATTAACCTGGTTTCCCTTAACAGCATTAAGTACTGCTTTTGGCCTAACAATATTAACCTTTTGATTGAAATTACTATTTTTAGTTGCTGTTTTGTTGTTAATGTGCCTTCTAACAGTTGAAAGTACTTTATTAAAAACATTTGTCATTGGTCTTGCACTATTTACTGTTGTTTTAGGTTGAGCAGTATTAACTGGTCTAGCAGTAGTAAGTGATACTAGGCCAGACCTCATTACTGCTTTTGGAACCATGTTCCTTTTAGGACTGGGGTGAGTCATTCTATAAAAAATTTGGTGATTCACCCTTTGAGTGTAGTTTGGTTTTACCATTTTTTTTAATTATTAAACAGTCTCTGATGATTATTACAATCATACTACAGGTGATCAAAACTTCCACACACATAGCAAGCTTTGTTAATCATCTCAAAATTACTTCATAGTCTCTGAGACATCATATTATTCTAGTTTCTTTGGTTTCCTCTAGGACTATGTATGTTCAGCCTATTTTGATTACCTTGTTTAACAGTTGTTTTCCTAGGAGATTTTACTTGCTCTTTAGATTTAACAAACTCTATTTTAGCAAAACTAGACTTAATTGTTTTCTTTTCAATCTTAGCCTGAGGCACATCTTCTTCCTCACTATCAAACACCCAATCCTCAATAATTGGAGCACCATTATTCTTCCTAACTGCTTTAGGCTTTGCTTCACTAGCCTTAACTACACTAGTCTCAACTACAGGCTTCTTAACTGTAGGCTCACTAACTATAGGCTCATTTACAAACTCTTCTAGACCAGAGAATGACAAATCAGGTTTTGGAGGCATAAAGTTTCCTGTATAGGGAGGTGGAACAACATTATACCCTAAACCTGTTTTACACTTATCAACTATCTGACAATCTAGTAGTTTGCTTAAGTTTTTAGATGAATTCTCAAAATTTTCTATTGTTGGCTGAATTTCATCTTTTTGTTTTTGAGCTAGTTCCAACTTCCTCCTAAGCTCTGTAATGGCTACTTCTCTTAAATGAATCTCATTTGTCAAAAAGAAGGATGGATCATTCCGGATGTGCATTGACTATCGGGAATTAAACAAACTAACAGTGAAGAACCGTTATCCACTCCCCAGAATTGATGATTTATTTGATCAGCTTCAAGGGTCGAGTGTCTACTCGAAGATCGACCTAAGGTCAGGTTATCACCAACTGAGGGTTCGAGAAGAAGACATTCCGAAGACTGCCTTCAGAACTCGTTACGGCCATTATGAATTTCAAGTTATGCCATTTGGTTTGACAAACGCACCTGCCGTATTCATGGACCTTATGAATCGGGTATGCAAACCATATCTGGATAAATTCGTGATTGTCTTTATTGATGATATTCTGATATATTCGAAGAACAAGCAAGAACACGAAGAGCACCTTAAGCTAATCTTAGAGTTGCTTAAGAAAGAGGAGTTGTATGCCAAATTTTCCAAGTGCGAATTTTGGATTCCCAAAGTACAGTTCCTCGGTCATGTGATCGATAGTGAAGGAATTCATGTGGATCCAGCCAAGATTGAATCCATTAAAGATTGGACATCTCCTAAGTCACCAACGGAGATTCGTCAATTTTTAGGTCTTGTTGGGTATTATCGAAGATTCATTGAAGGGTTTTCAAAGATCGCCAAACCAATGACTAAGCTTACTCAAAAGAAGGTCAAGTTTGAGTGGGGCGATAAACAAGAAGCAGCTTTTCAACTGTTGAAGCAGAAATTATGCAGTGCACCAATCCTTGCCTTACCTGAGGGAAGCGAAGATTTCATCGCATACTGCGACGCTTCAAAGAAGGGTTTGGGCGCTGTGTTGATGCAAAGAGAAAAGGTGATTTCTTATGCCTCACGCCAGTTGAAAATTCATGAGAAGAACTATACAACGCATGATTTAGAACTTGGAGCAGTAGTGTTCGCTCTCAAAATTTGGAGGCACTATCTGTACGGAACCAAGTGTACAGTGTTCACTGATCATAAGAGCTTACAACACATTCTTGATCAGAAGGAACTAAACATGAGACAACGCCGATGGTTAGAGTTGCTTAGTGATTACGATTGCGATATTCGTTATCACCCAGGAAAAGCCAATGTCGTTGCTGATGCTTTGAGCAGGAAAGAACGAGAACCACCGTTAAGAGTTCGAGCCTTAGTTATGACTATTAGTTTGGACCTTCCCAAACAAATCTTGAATGCTCAGACTGAAGCACGGAAACCAGAGAACATCAAGAATGAAGATGTTGGAGGAATGTTGGTTGAAAACGCTAAAAATCCAGAGGCGATTAGGACGGAAAAGTTGGAACCCCGTGCGGATGGAACCCTATGCCTCAATGGCAGGAGTTGGCTACCTTGTTATGGTGATTTGCGGACTGTGATCATGCACGAGTCCCACAAATCAAAATACTCTATACATCCGGGTTCCGACAAGATGTACCAAGATATGAAGAAGCTATATTGGTGGCCCAATATGAAAGCCGACATCGCCACCTATGTTAGCAAGTGTTTGACCTGTGCTAAGGTCAAGGCCGAACATCAAAGACCATCAGGATTGTTGGTACAACCCAAGATACCTGAATGGAAATGGGACAACATCACTATGGATTTTCAGAACTCAAGGTGAGTTCATAGCCTCACATTTTTACGATTTCAATGATTTATAACTATGGGGTGGAAACATGCTTTGTTTTATAAATTGGACGCAAGTGGATATTTTATATTGATTACATGTTTGCCTAAGTAGCGATAACCCAAGTTGAGCCCAATTATCATACAATGTCAATTGTTTATAGATGTAGTTGTCAATTACATTATGTGAGCTCGAATGTTATGAATAGATCTATTTGGGGAAAATCGACCTCCCCGTTCGGGTGACTAGCTTTCACCCGGGAACGTCACGTATAGCATGTCGGAATTGCCGGATGTTTCGGTGTCAAATCTTATCGGGCAGAATTTGCAATATTATTATTGCAAAGAAAGATCGTCGAGCTTCAGTGTCATGAGCTTAAGGAAAATGTAATATGTTTTGTGAGTCTGCATGTGTTGATTTTCACGGGGGATGTCTTGCGGTCTTGCATATTTTGATTTATCAAGACCTATGAATTTTCCCAAAATTATTGTTGACGTTTTAAATCGCAATGTTTTTAAGGAGATCAGTAGATTAAGGTGCTAAGGATACATTGGGATTTTGTTTTGGGATGTTCAGGCTAAAGATATGGTGGTATTTGGTTTTGGGATACCTCATGTGTTGTGAACCAGTATCTTGAATAATAATAGGAACAAGTTAAAGATTTGAAGTAATTTGTATCAAATATTTGTTAATCCAATGTATCAGTTGTAAAAAGACTTTTTGGTCTATTCTATATATACTTGTGTTATGATCTATGAAGTTAACTTGCCCGGACACTTATTCCGCTGCGACCCAATTTGGGGTGTGTTTACAAATACGAACCTGCGTCCAACATCAGAGAAGGGATAATTCCAAAGATCCATGATGTCATTAAGTAAGAGGTGAAAAAACTTCTTAACGCTTAGATTGATCTAACCAATTAAGGATAGTCCTTGGGTGAGCCCAGTGCACTGTGTGCCAAAGAAAAAGAGGATGACCTTAAGTAAACATTGATGAAAATGAGTTTGTCACCAACAAGAATTGTAACTAGGATGGAGAGTTTGTATTGATTATCGGTTTAAGTGAACGAAGCACCGGAAAAGGACCATTTCCCTTTGCGTTTATGGATCAAATGCTGAGGACTCGCAGTGGAAATGAATACTATTGTTTCCTGATGGTTTCTCAGGGTTAATTTCAAAATACCAATATGATCCGAAAGATCAGGAAAAAACCACATTCACCTGCCCATACGGAACGTTTGCTTATCGCCGCATGCCTTTTGGCTTATGCAATGCACCAGGCACGTTCCAGAGGTGTATGATGGCTATTTTCCATGATATGATTGAAAAGACAATGGAAGTTTTCATGGATGACTTTTCAGTTTTCGGAAATTCTTTCTCTACGTGCCTTTCCAATTTAGAGAGGATGCTTAAACGGTGTGAAGACACTAATTTGGCTCTAAATTGGGAAAAAAGCCATTTTATGGTGAAAGAAGGCATCGTACTTGGACATAAAATTTCAAAGAAAGGAATAGAAGTCGACAAAGCCCCAAATTTGACGTATTTGCTAAGTACCTCACCCAACTATCGGCAAAGGGTATTAGGAGTTTTCTCGGACATGCAGGTTTTTACCGTAGATTCATCAAGGACTTTTCAAAAATTTCTCGACCCATGACACATCTCCTTGAGAAAAACACTCCTTTTATTTTCTCAGAGGAATGCATTCAAGCTTTTCAGACCTTAAAGAAGAAATTAACCGAAGCTCCAATTCTGATTGCCCCCAACTGGGACCAGCCCTTTGAGCTTATGTGTGATGCTAGCGACTATGCCATAGGTGCGGTTCTGGGGCAACGAATTGAGAAACACTTTAGGCCTATACATTATGCAAGCAAAACAATGACCGAGGCAGAATCGAACTACACCACAACGGAAAAGGAAATGTTAGCTGTGGTGTACGCTTTCGAAAATTCCGGGTCATACTCATCATGAATAAAAGCATAGTGTATACGGACCATTCCGCCCTTAAGTACCTTTTTGCCAAAAAGATTCCAAAGCAAGATTGCTTAAAGATGGGTTCTACTCCTTAGGTATTCGATTTTAATGTATCTTGATACGAGGGAGCATGAGAACCTACGCAGCTGATCATTTGTACGATTAGAAAACCCGTATGACAATGTTTTTGATCCCAAGGAAACTTAAACAAAAATTTTCCTCTTGAGACACTTATATGGTGAATTCTCGTGTGATCAAGTTCCCCATGGTTGCGATTATGCCAAATTACCACGCGGGGAATTTCATTGTCAAAGGAATGTCAACTCAGCAGAAAAACAATTTTTTCAAAGATGTCAAACACTATTTTTGGGACGACCCTTTTCTATTCAAAACCTGTGCGGATCAAGTGATCCGGCGATGTGTTTCAGGCCAAGAAGCTGTCGACATCCTCACAGCTTGCCATAGTGGACCCACCGGGGGACATTACGGTGCCAACTACACCGCCAAAAAGGTTTTTGACTCCGGATTTTATTGGCCTACAATCTACAAAGATGCCCATGAGTTAGTCAAAAACTGTGACTCATGCCAGCGTCAGGGAAAAATTTCACAACGTGATGAGATGCCACAAAATTCCATCCAAGTGTGTGAAATCTTTGATGTCTGGGAATAGTCTTTTGGGACCTTTTCCATTACATCTAGAGGAAAATAAGTACAATACTCGTAGCAGTTGTTTATTTATCCAAATGGGTTGAAAGCATGAGCTCCCCACAATGATGGCTAGTGTTGTTGTTAAGTTTTTGAAATCTCGGTTTGCCCAATTTGGAACTCCAAGTGCTATTATAAGCGGATAGTGGGTACCCATTTATGTAATAACAATTTGCTAAAGTATTGTCTAAGTATGGGGTCAATTTCGTTTAGCTACGCTTATCACCCTCAAACGTGAGGTAAAGTACGTGTGTAGAATCGTAGTTAAATCGTATATTTTTGAAAGAAGTTGGAGAGAACCGTGGGCCTCATGGTCCATAGGGTGATGACGCTACTATGGGATTTCGTAAGCTTATATGACACCAATTGGTTGTACACGTACAAGCTCATATATGGGAAGCGTGACATATACCTATAGATTAGTGCATAGAGCGTATTGGCCAGTAAAACATGCAATTTGATCTTAAAAACGCGGGCGATCTCCGTAAGCTGCCCAATTAATGAACTCAATGAGCTTCGTGATCAAGAATACGAGATTATTTGATTTATTAAGGAAGAGGACAAAGAAGCTTCACGACCTCAAAGATCAAAACTGCATTTTTAATGTGGTGATCATGTATTGCTTTTCAATCTCGTCTAAAGATATTCTCGCGGAATAGCTTAAAACCTGATGGTATCGGCCCTTTCAATATAAACGTAGTTTTTCATATGTCACTGCAAAAATTATCTCACTCTGATGGATCCAAATTTCAAAGTGAACTGCAGACGACCTTAAGCAATAATTCAGAGGGGTCACAACCAACCATGGTTGTCCCAGGATTATCCACTAATTTCCCTAAGGATGAATGAATTCAGGGATCGAGTCAAGCTATGTGACTCGGTTACCAAAAATAAAGCGCTTCGTGGGAGGCACCCCATGCTTATCCATTTTCTATTTTTCTTTCTAGCTTCTAATGTGTTGTGAGGAGGCTTGTACTCTTCCGTTCTTTGTGTTTGTTGTTTGTACTTGTGATTGTTTGCAGGATTGACCCAAATTTTCTAAAGACTCTCGTGTTCGGTGTTTTGTCCCGGTCTACTCGAGCTTCCTAGCCTTTGCTTGCCATTAGTTTGGGGAAATCCGATATCCTAAAGATTATTATCGACTAACATTTATCTTATAGCACACTTAATAAATGGCTAAAGATTTTTGTGATACTTTCTTCATGTTTGAATTAAACAATAGACTTTTTGAGTTCTAGTATGGGGTTTTTAAGACTTAGGCTAGGAAACATTGAGGACAATGTTTGATTTTAGTATGTGGTAGTATATCTTCGATATTATCGTGCCTACTTTTACCCGTTGTTCTCACGTACCCGGTTTTCCCACAAAATTTTCAAAAAATATGAAAAATTTAAAAAATTTCAAAAATAAAATAAGTGTGAGTGGGATGTTAAACAAGGATTATTTGGAAATCTTAAGAGCTCATGTATGTAACTTATTGCTTTTTCTCCCATAAGCTTTTAACCGGATTAATATGCTTGCTATTTCTGAAGATTAAACTTAAATCAACAATTTTTATGTAATATATATAGCAAAAATTTTAGTTTTAGTTCAAATTTATACTTGAATTTTTCAAAAAGAAGTCTTATATATAAAATAATAATAATAATAATAATGATAAAATGATAAAAAACAAATAATAAAAGTTGTGGGCTGATAAAAGTTTACTACCTCTTGCCGGCTCACAACCGATGTGGTAGTCTTCTAAAGAAAGCCCATAGTAAGAATAATAAAGATCAGATACTGATAAAAGTTTGCTGTATTTTGCCGGCTCACAACCGATGTTGCAGCCTTCTAAAAGGTCGAGGGTTACAATTGTATAAATATCTAAATAATTAAGTGTGAATTAATTGACTTCTTTTTGTTAAATTCAAATATGCTTTTGTATAAAAAGACTCCTTCACGCTCACATGATTATCTTCCTTTTTCCTAAAAAACCTTTAGTTTTCAATAGCTTATGTAATTTTCAGTTTTAAATGTAATTTTTCTCTTTAAACTTTTGTAATTTTCAATTTCCAAAGCATTGTAATCCGTTTTTAAGTATTAATCAAATCATCATTTAGTTTTTATCATCTGTTTTTTCACTTATAAGCTCTTAATACTATCAAATGTGTATGCTACTGTTTCATAAGCTCATTCTAGCTCATCCAAGTCTATAAGCTTGGATTTGAGTTTTAATAAGTACCTAATCTACTATAATCTTAAAATAAACTATAATACCTTTGCTTAATGGAATTTGGACTTAAGGAAGATGAGCTTAAAATGGAAGAGCTCATATGGACTTTTAATGGCTTATTTACAATAAGCCAGAGCTTGTAGATAGCTTTTGAGCTTAATTGCCTTTGTTTAGCTAAGGCAGGGGTAAGTTCTCTTTTAATTTCAAGTTATTTAGCTTAAATTTTGCATTTTGTTAATTTTAGCTTACTAGTTGCTTATTTGTGCTTATTAATGTGTTATTATGCTTATTAGATTTATTTGATCATCTGTTTTTAGTTAATATAGCTTAGATCATAATTTTGTTTAATTTGTCCTTAAAATCAATAAAAACCAAAAATATAAGTATAGCTAGTAGCTTATTGATTTCAGCTTATTGGATTAGTGTTTTTAGCTTCTTAGGTCTGTTATAAGTTGCTTATTATCTGGTATTTAGAATTTGAGCTTTTAATTTTATTTTAATAAGCTAATATGAACTTGAGTATTGTTAAAGGGGTGTTTGGCATAGCAGTACTAACTACAAGTTAGTACTGCTTGTGGCCTTTTGGTCTTTTGTGTTTGCTTTAAAAATCTCATTTAGGTTTGTTTAAGCTAAATTCATAAGCTAGGATTAGGATAATTAGTTTTTCATAAGTTAGGTTAAAATTAGTAGAAATCTGTCAAAGAATTTTGCATAACTTAGCTTAGATCTCTTCTAGCAATAGTCATTATCTTTCTTGTCTTTCATTTTGAGTTTTAAGCTTGTTAGAATAGTCTTATTAGGCTTGCATTTTGTCTAGTTTAAGTTTTGGTCAATTGTGTCAACTGCATCAGCAGTTGCAATAGACAAACTCCTATTTTCTAGCTTAATTTTTAAGGAGTTAAAATAGTTTTTAGCTTTAGCTTTTCATAATTCAAATAGTTTTTAGGTCATTAATCATCAATTCCAATTTGCTTTTTCAAATTAAGCTTATTAGGTTATCTGTTTTAAGCTGTCAAATAAGTCTTTTGTCTTTCCAGTTTCAAAGTAAAAATTTAAGCCTTAGGACTGTTTTCAAAAAGCTTTTTCATTAAGCTATTTTGTTTCAAAATCATTTCTAAAAGTAGATTAAAGTAGCTATTTAGTTGTAGTATAAGCTTTAATAAGCTATTTCCCCACAAGAATCCAAGAGCTTATCTAAAAATAAGCTCAAAAGATTCCTGTAGGGACTGTTTGTTTATAAGTTTTCTATTAATGCTTATTTGAGAATTTTAGCTTATGGATTGTCACTTTGTGCTTATTTTTGTGCATTTTAGCTTATTAGGTTAAGAAGAGTAGATAAGCTCAGTTCAAGCTTTTCCTAAGAGCTTATCTTGCTCTTAGCAGTTTAGTAGCCTTAAGTAAGAAGCTTAGCAGTTCTAACATTAAGTTAGTACTGCTTGAGCTTATTTGGAGATTTTAGGTTTTATAGTTATTTTCTAGTAGCTTATTAGGTTAACTTTAGTCTTAAAAGTTCTTTTTGTTCTTAGGGTTTAGCTTATTTTAGCTTGTGAAGTTCTAAAAATCCTTTAAAAAGCAAAAAAAAGTAGCTAAGTATTTTCTGTCATATTATAAGCTAATTTCTAGCTTATTTAGGGATTTTCATAAAAAGTTGTCATTTACAGCTTTTGTTAGAATCCAACCACTAGATGTGTGGCATAAATAATGACACTTGTCAAATTTTGATTATGTAAATTATGTAGGCAAGTTGTTTATGACTTAATACAGTGGTGATCCCATTATACCTTGTTGTTTCATGATATCGATGTCGTGGTTGTCTATCCTATATTCTGTAGTGTGATAACTCATATCTTTATCCGGGATTACTATGATTCTCTTGCCATATGGGTTTCTCAAATCTTTATACCCAAGTATCATGGATATGATTAATAATCAAGACGTTGAGCATAAAATTTTTGGAATTTAAGACTTCCAGATGAGTTTATCTTTGCAGAGTTAGATAACTCATTATGGATCATACTAAAACCACTGAGAAATGAACCGGTCCCTGATAAACCTAATGAGTTAGATGCTTGTTAGAATATCCATTCCAGAATTTTCTGTTATATCCTACAATATCAAAGAATATGTATTTCTTTGTTAGAACTTGTACTGAATAAGTATCTAAACACAAAATAAGAATCCATACGAATGATATAGCATGACAATGACTTAATCTTATTTTGTGTAAATGTTGATAGAATGGCTCCCAATAGGACATCAACACGGCAGCACCAGCCAATGACTCAAGCTGTCATCGAACAACTAGTTGCTGATAGTGTTGCCGCAGCTCTAAAAGTTTTCATCGGGGGACTACCCCATAGTATTAAAGGAACCGTTACTGCTTCAAAGCCTTAAATTTTAGAGGAAGCCATTACCATAACCTAGAGGTTGATGGATTAGGTAACAAAGCATAATTCTGTGCAAGGAACCAATTATCACAAAGGAAAGTTTGATGATAGAAGAACCTTCAACAACAACAACTACCAGAACAACCATAACAACCGCAACAATGATTACCAACAACAACAGAGTAGAAGGCAAGAAACCTTCAGGGCTTGTGCTGCCACCCTAACTAAAAACAAAGGGTATACTGGAAACCTTCCTTTGTGTAAAAGATGTACCCTACATCACGCAGGACCTTGCACTGTCAGGTATTAGACTTGCAACAAGGTGGGTCATCTGACCAGGAACTGTAGAAGCAAAGGGCCAGCCACTGGAAGCAACCTGCAACCAGTGTCAGTAACTTGTCATGCCTGTGGAGAGAAAGGGCAATACAAATATCAGTGCACAAAATCAAACAACAATGCTCATGGAAAAGCATACTTGATGAGGGACAAGAACGCTCACCAAGATTTGAATGTAGTCACGGGTACGTTCCTTCTAAACCAACATCTAGCTAGAGTATTATTTGATTTTAGAGCCGATAAAAGCTTCGTATCCATATCTCTTGCCTCTATGCTAAATATCCCACCCATTACAATAGATACCTTTTACGATATCGAAATGGCTGACGAAAACCTAGTAAGCACTAATACCGTTATACAGGGTTGCACTCTGGTTTTGTTAAACCAACCTTTCAAAATTGATCTTATGCCGATTAAACTCGGTAGTTTTGACATCGTTATTGGTATGGATTGGTTATCCAAGTATCATGCCAAAATTATATGTGACAAGAAAGTCGTCCACATTCCAATCGACGGTGAAACTTTGATCATCCGAGGTGATCAAAGTAAAACACGACTAAGCCTCATATCTTGTATAAAAACTGAAAGGTATATATCCAGGAGATCCATCTTTCTTCTTATTTTTCAGAATGTGTATCGATTATCGTGAGCTGAATAAACTCACCATAAAGAATCATTACCCATTACCCAGGATCAATGATTTATTCGACCAACTTTAAGGTTCGAGTGTCTACTCGAAAATCGACTTAAGATCAGGTTATCATCTACTGAGAATAAGGGATGAAGATATTCCCAAGACTGCTTTCAGAATGAGGTACGGACACTCTGAATTTCAAGTGATTCCATTTGGTTTAACTAACGCACCTGTTGTATTCATGGATCTCATGAACCGTGTGTGTAAACCATACTTGGATAAATTTGTGATAGTGTTCATCGATGATATTCTCATCTACTCTCGTAACAAAGAAGAACACGCAAATCACCTGAGAATAATCATGGAATTACTCAAAAAGGATAAATTGTATGCCAAGTTCTCTAAATGTGATTTCTGGATCAGTATAGTGTAGTTTCTTGGGCACGTAATTAATAGTCAAGGGATTCACGTTGACACCGCCAAGATTGAAGCAGTTAAGAATT
>BQNB010034661.1:0-51438 GCA_026074375.1 Tanacetum coccineum
CCGAAGGCTGATATTGGTATTTTCATTGGCTATGCACCCACAAAGAAAGCATTTTGTATTTACAACCGACGTACCAGACCTATTATCGAAACAATTCATGTAGACTTTGATGAGATGACTATGATGGCTTCTGAACACAGCAATTCAGGACCCGCACTTCATGAAATGACTCCTGCAACAATCAGTTTAGGACTCGTGCCAAACCCTTCTCCTTCAACACCGTTTGTACCACCTTTAAGAACTGATTAGGATATTTTGTTTCAACCATTATTTGATGAATTACTCACCCCTATACCAAGTGTTGATCACCCTGCCCCTGAAGTCATTGCTCCAATTGATGAAGTAGTTGCTCTAGTTCCCGCTGTATCAACCGGTTTCCTCAACAACAGTTGACCAAGATGCACCATCACCTAGTAACTCTCAAACAACAACCGAAACTTAATCTCCTATCCTTCCTAACGATGTTGAAGAATACAATCATGACTTAGATGTTGCACACATGAATAACGATCCGTTCTTTGGTATTCTAATTCCAAAAAATGATTCTGAAGCATCTTCTTCGGATGTTATTCATACTGTTATGCATACTATTGCTCCTAACTCAGAACACGTTAACAAATAGACCAAGGATCATCCTTAGAAAACATCATCGGTGAACTCAAAAGACCTGTTTCTACAAGACTCTAACTCTATGAACAAGCCTTATTTTGTTACTATAATGCCTCTCTCACATCAGTTGAACCAAAAAACTATAAAGATGCATTAACTCAAGCATGTTGGATTGAAGCAATGCAAGAGGAGTTACATGAATTTGATCGTCTTGAAGTCTAGGAACTCGTTCCACGTCTAGATAAAGTGATGATTATTACTTTAGAATGGATTTATAAGGTAAAACTTGATGAAATGGGAGGAATTCTAAAGAACAAGGCTCACTTGGTTGCCGGGTTTATCGTCAAGAAGAGGGGAATATGAATTTGAGGAATCCTTTTGCTTCATGCTAGACTTGATGCTATTCGAATTTTCCTTGCATATGTTGCCCGCATGAATATGGTTGTCTACCAAATGGATGTAAAGACGACATTCTTAAACGGCATTCTGCGCGAAGAAGTTTATGTCAGCCAACCGGACGGGTTTGTGGATCAAGACAATCCTAATCATGTGTATAAGTTTAAGAAGGCTCTTTTTAGGTTGAAACAAGCTCATCGCGCGTGGTACGATCTGTTGTCGAAGTTTCTACTTTCTCAGGAATTCTCTAAAGGAACCGTGGATCCCACATTATTCATAAGAAGACAAGGCAAAGATCTTCTCCTGGTACAAATCTACGTTGATGATATAATCTTTGCGTCTACTACACCTGAATTATGCGACCAATTTTCCAAAATAATGTGTTCTCAGTTTAAGATGTCGATGATGGGCAAAATATCATTTTTCTTAGGACTACAGATTTCACAAAGTCCCAAAGGCATATTTATAAACCAATCTAAATATACCCTCGAATTTTTGAAAAAATACGGTATGGAATCTAGTGACCTCGTGGATACTCCCATGGAGAGAAATTCAAACGGTTGAAGAATACACAAAAAAGCCGTAGATCCTACACAATATCGTGGAATGATTGGCACTCTTATGTATCTTACATCCAGTAGACTGGACCTAACATTTGTTGTATGCATGTGTACCCGGTATCAGGCAAAGCCTACCGAAAAGCACCTCCATGCTGTAAAAAAAATCTTTAAATACCTAAGAGGTACCGTAAATCGAGGACTCTGGTATCCAAAGGATTCTTCTATTTCTCTAACAGCTTTTGCAAACGCTGATCACACAGGTTGCCAAGATACTAGACGAAGTACATCTAGAAGTATGCAATTCTTGGGAGACAGACTTGTTAGCTGGTCATCAAAAAGGCAGAAAAGCGTTGCAATATCCAGTACGAAAGCTGAATATATTGCTATGTCTGGCTGTTATGCTCAAATCCTTTGGATGAGATCACAGCTTACCGACTATGGCCTTGGATTCAATAAAATTCCAATGTACTGTGATAACAAAAGCGTTGTTTCCTTATGCTGCAACAACGTTCAACATTCTCGATCAAAGCATATAGACATCAGATTCCACTTCATAAAAGAGAAAGTTGAGAATGGAGTAGTAGATCTTTACTTTGTCAACACGGGGTATCAACTTGCGGACATCTTCACTAAAGCCCTATGCAGAGAAAGAATTGAATTTCTTTTCAACAAGCTAGGAATGCGGAGTTTTACGCCAGAAACTCTAAAACAATTGGCAGATGAAGCTGAAGAATAGTGGTGGAATCCTATACACAGATACATAGTATCATATGTATAATATATTAAAAACTAAACCAAAAACGATTTTTCATTTTTTCATAAAACTTTTTATAAAATCAAAATAACACAAAATATAAAATATTAAAACCAAAGAAAAAATTAAAAAATAGAGAATAAAATATAAAAAGAGGTATAATGGCATAATCTTTTGAAATCGATAACATACGGTTTAAAATGCCATTCAATAATATACGAGGTCTCGTAAATAAGTTCGAGCAGAAGTTCTAAATGTTTATCAAAACTGCACAAAAAATGGCTGCTATTACTTCTGATAGCAACCCGGTCATCATGTTAAAGGCAAGTATTTCAAAAAGAAAACTTGACCTCATAACGGGAATTTATTCTCGGGCATGGTCTACTTAATGACCATGCAAAGGCTTGTGATTACTTTGCATCACAACCTGTGCTTCCTATGTTTCTATAAGTGTACGTATCAGTGCTTCTGTGTAAAAATAAGAAGAAATCTTATTTGCTATGGTGTCTATGTTTTTTTTTGTTAATCAAAACATTGCTTCATCAGAAAAATGCGTTTCAAAGACAGTTGACACTAAAACAACGACTACAGCTCTTTAAATAGAAAACGAGTCATTGTTTAAGGGGGAGAAAATGTCAAATATCTTTTTCATAATAAAAATGTGCTTAAAGGGAAAAAGGTTATAAAACAATAATGAAATATCAATCTCTAAGGAAAGTTAATTAAGTTTAGCTTATGTGTGCCTTATATGTTATGTGTTTATGCCTTTAGGGAGTAAATGTGCAGAATACAAGTTTTTAGGAATGTTAGTTAAAAACATTAGGGACTATGTGTGCCAATTGTTAAACTATACTTGCCTAATGAAAGTTATTGGTGAAAAAATAAAGGGGATAAGAAACTTGAGGGGCCAAATGTGTCAAAAACGAAAAACGTTTTATAACACCACTCACCACTCGTCTCTTTCACACGCAAACACACACTTAAGAAACCCTTTTCCCTCCTATCTTCAAACGCAAATCGCCATCCCCCAAATCCTCATTTACATACGCTATCTCGCTTAAGGTACTACTACAAATCTGTTCTACACATCCCATACATCTCATACCTTAAAGGAATTTTGATTTCATCCATTTTTGAACTCAAAAATCCCTAATTTTTGAATTAGGGGTTCTCAAAATCAAAAGTGATCAAATCTTCAAATTGTTTGAGGGGTTTTGATGGCATCGGTGTGTAGAAGACTTGTCTAAAACAGTTTTATGTGTATCTAACATATGAATGTATTGTGGTCGATTGTTTGCTCGAAATTTTGGGTTTATGTGTAATACTGTTAAACGCTTGTAGGTTTTGTGTTAGGGAGCTATATTCCACCATCTTGAATGTGTTTATGTGATCATATAACTTCCTTGATTGTAGATTGTTGATTATTGGTGTGTCAATGGTTAAAAGTGCTCGTTTGTTGTAGGATCTTGATAATTTTGTGAATTCAAGTTGTTTTATTGTCCCCAAAATATTTTTCTTATGATTAGCATACAAAAACAACAAGTGTGAATGCTTAACATGTCATGGTTGTGCAAATTCTAAAGTGAACCAAACAACTGATTCTCTTTGAGAACCGAACAAGTTTTCTATTCAGGAACCGAACAACTTGTTGCCCTTAGGAACCGAGCAACTCAGTAGTTAGAAGGAATCGAACAACTCATTGTCTTTGGAAACCAAACAACATGAACACTTTGGTAACCGAACAACTTACTCTGTTTTGGGAACCGAACAACTAGTGTTAGTAGGAACCGAACAACTTATTTTGTAAAGGAACCGAACAACTAGTGTTCATTAAGGAACCGAATAACTCATTCTATTAAGGAACCGAACAACCAGTTTGTATGAAGGAACCGAACAACCAGATTTTCTGAAGGAACCGAACAACTTGTTTTCTTTAGGAAACCAAACAACCTTAGATTGCTTTAAGAACCGAACAACTTTATTCTTTAAGGAACAGAACAACTAGTTTATTAAGGAACCGAACAACAAGTTTTTCCTTAGAAATCAGTTTATGGTTCAAAGACCCAAAACACTTAAGATCAAATTTCCAATTTAAAAGGCAGTTTAATACCTTAATTAGGGAGTTAATTAAACTTGGTTAATTATACAGTTTAAAACAAGTTAAGTTAGCTTAAGTTGTCTTTTTTAATGGATAGATCTTAGTAAGTGCAAAAATTCTTAAAGTTCCTAATTCTTAAGAAACGCTCACATCATGAATCAACTTTACGTGCTCACTCAATAGGTCTCTATAGTATATTGTATAAAATTGGTTGTACATAAGCGGTATTGATCCTATCTTGGTAGAATCATGGATACTACAAGAGTACAACAAAAGGTACTTGATGATGAATTAGTCGCCCCTGCTAACCGTCTTAAGATAGGGAAAAGCAATCTCCGACTAACCTCAATTCTCAAATCCAAGAAACCTATACTTCAAGTGGCATTAGATGCTCTTAAACTCACTCCATTCTACAATGCGTTTGAGATCTCTGCTGATGTACCAGAAATATACATGCAAGAGTTATGGGTCACTATCTCCAAACATCATTCTTCACTTCGTTTCAAGTTGATGGCACAATTGGGGGGGGGGGGGGGCAAAAAAAAAAAAAAACAAATAAAAAAAAAAAAATAATAAATAAAATAAAATACAGAAAAATAAAGAAAAAGAAAAAAAAAGTCATACTGTTAACGTTGACAACTTTAGAGATATGCTCAAGATATGCCCTAAACTCCCAGGTCAGAAATTTGACGAACCTCCACTTGAAGAGGAAATTCTATCTTTTATTAGAGACCTTGGACACACTGGTGAGATCAAGTTTTTATCGGACGTCAACATCAATCACATGCATCAACCATGGAGATCATTTGCTGCCATAATCATCAAGTGTCTAAGTGGAAAAACTACTGCTCTGGAAAGTCTTCGTTTGTCACGTGCTCAAATTCTTTGGGGCATGTATCATAACAAGAAGGTTGACTATGTCTACTTACTGTGGGAAGACTTGGTGTTTCAAATAGAGAACAAGAATTCTAAGAAAAACAATGACATGTATTATCCATGATTCACCAAAGTCATTGTCGACTACTTCATGGCAAAGGATCAGGCAATACCAAGGAGAAACAATATGTTTTGGCACTATGCCAGGGATGACTTCATGTTCACCACAGTAAGAGTCATTTCTAAACATCAGGACACACAAGTATACGATACTATTCTCCCTCGGCACTTGACCAACCAAGCCATGTTAGAGTCCGAAGCCTACACGACTTACCGTGCTTATGCTACTGATGAAAAGACTCCAAAACCAAAAACTACAAAGAAGAAAGCTGATTCTGAATCATCTCCCAAGATGAAGTCTACTCAAGCTTCTAAAGGTAAAAGAATCACAACCTTAGCTAAGGGAGATAAACCTGCCAAAAAGAAGCAATCTATAACTAAGTCAAATGGTCTAACGGTGCTATCTGAGGTCGCTTTGAATGAAGCTCAAAAGATAAAGATTGCTATTGAAAGGAGCAAGATACAAACTCACAGCTCTCATGCCAGTGGCTCGGGTGATAGAGTTGACACTCAGTCAAAGGTTCCTGATGAGAAGCAACAAAACTTATCTAGTATAAATGAAGGAGCTGGTGACAAACCAGAGGTTGCTAATGTACCCGAATACAGATCAGAGAGTGAAGAAGAATCTTGGACATACAGTCAAGGAGAGGATGATGAAGACAATGACGAGCATGACAGTAAAAATGACAATGATGATGAAGATGATGATCAAGAGAATGTCAGTGGAGAAACAGAATCAGATAACGACGAAGATGATTTTGTTCACCCAAACTTGTCCACATACAAAGCAGATGATCAGGAAGAAGAAAAAGTAAATGATGATGAGGACGTGTCTTCTGATCAGATGGTTTCAACACCACCTAATTATGAAATTATAGAAGAAGAAGAAAATCAAAAGGATGATGATGATGTTATGGGAGGAGAACAAGAAGATGAAGAAGATGAGGAACTGTATAGAGACTTAAATCTCAACCTGGATAGAAGAGATGCTAAAATGATAGATGCTCAAACTAATCAAGAGACGGAAGAGGTTCACGTGACTTTGACTACTGAACCTCCAGTAGTGCAACAACAAAGCTCCTCTGTTTCATCAGATTTGGTATCTAAATTCATTAATCCCTCTCTGAATACAAGTATCGACTTGATTTTAAATCCAAACGTTCAATCAGATATTATTATTAATGTATCAGTTTCCGCCACTACTGAGACACCTTCTTCTGACACTATAATTCCTCAACCACCCATTCCAATCATTCAATCTCAACAACAAACACATGATTCCACAACAACAACAACTATTCCAACAACAACTTTTCCAGAAATCCCCAACTTTGCATCTCTATTTAGTTTTGAACGAAGGGTATCCTCATTAGAGACTGAACTATCTGAGCTCAAACAAAATAATCAATTTGCTGAAGCTTTATCATCTATTCCGGGCATTGTTGATAACTACCTTACGTCTCAGATGAAAGATGCAGTGAATGTGGATGTTCAGTTACAATCCAACAAGCTCAGAGAAGAAGCTCAAGCCGAGAATGACGAATTTCTTAAAAAGATAGACTAAAACATTAAGGCCATAATCAAGGATCATGTTAAAGCTCAAGTATCCAAGATCATGCCAAAGGTTAAGAAGTATGTCACAGAATCTCTAGGAGCTGAAGTGTTGGCTAGATCATCCAATCAACCTCATACATCTTATGCTGCAGCAGCATCTCTCTCAGAATTCGAGTTAAAGAAGATTCTCATCGACAAATATGAAGAAAATAAATCAATAAACAGATCAGACATTCAGAAGAATCTCTACAATACATTAATTGAATCGTACAACTCGGACAAGGACCTCTTTGCCTTATATGGTGATGTGGTGACCCTAAAGAGAGGACGTGATGATCAAGACAAATATGAACAACCCTCCGCTGGATCAACCCGAGGGACGAAGCGAAGGAGATCAGGCAAGGAAGAGTCATCAAAAGAAGCAACTCAAAAGGAGTCCAAGTCTACAAGTTCTTCCAAAGGTGCATCCAGATCTCAACCAAAATCATCAGGCAAGTCTGCTCAAGCAGAGGAGCATGGTCCAAGGGTTGATGATTTGGAAGAACCATTGCATCAAGAGTTCAACACAGGAAATGATGATGTATCGCCTGTAAGAGAGATAATAGCTGTTGATGAACGACTGTGGAATCCATCAGGCTCTCAAACTCCTGATCGTGAATGGAACAAAACAAAGACTGTTGACGACCGACCTCCTCAATCATGGATGACTCAGTTGGCTCAAGCTTCAGGCACACAATCCTCGTTTAATGAGTTTCTGGCTACTCCCATCGATTTCTCTGCCTTTATCATGAACCGGCTCAAATTAAACAATCTGACTCAAGATGTGTTGACCGGTCCAACATATGATCTCATGAAAGGCACGTGCAAGAGTGTAGTGGAATTAGAATACCACTTGGAAGAAGTATTCAAAGCTACCAATGATCAGTTAGATTGGCATAATCCTGAAGGAAGACCGTATCCCCATGATCTCAGCAAGCCCCTTCCTTTAATTCAGAATGCACGAGGTCGTCAAGTTATCCCTTTTGATCACTTCATCAATAATGATCTCGAATATCTAAAAGGAGGGAGCTTAAGTCAAAAATATACAACCTTACTTACCAAGATGAAGGCTGCTGATTACAGTCATGTTAAGTGGATTGAAGACAAAGTTCCTAGAAGTATATGGGGTCCAGCACAAGTTGTCTACGACAAGCATGCCTACTGGGGAACATATCATTGGGGACCAAAATGTCAAAGATTCTATGGATATGCTACCAACATGGAAACTTCAAAAGATGTCTACTCAAGATACATGATCATTGTTGTTACCAGTCTCAAGATCATGGAGTTCTTTGGTTACAAACATTTGGAAGAGATTACTATTCGAAGGCAGGACGATCAGCTGTACAGGTTTTGAGAAGGCGACTTCAAAAGTCTTCGTCGCCAAGACATTGAAGATATGTTACTTCTTCTTGTTCAAGGTAAGCTGACCAACCTCAATTTGGATGAACAATTTACACTAAATGTGGCTTTGAGAATGTACACGAGACGCATTGTCATTCAAGAACGTGTAGAGGATTTACAACTGGCAGTTGAAAGCTACCAGAAGAAGATAAATCTCTCAAGACCAGACTTATACCGTTCAGATCTTAGAAAAATGACTCCCTACACTGCTTACCATGATATCCAAGGCATTATCTATCAAGATGACATGGACATAAATCGTTTGATGTGCACTTATGAACTTCACAAGTTTAGTGACGGCATACTAAACCATGTTCGCACCGCTCTCAATGATATTGCTACTGGGATTTAGATGGAGTACTTGCCAAAGAGAAAATGGAGCAAACAAGACAAGCAGAGAGCTCGGGTGATGATAAATGCCATTGATAAGAAACTCAGAGATAGAAGATTGATGCATAGTCTAGAAAAGTTTGTTGGTGGAAGACCTTACAGAGGAGACCTTCGGCTGCTACAAAGAACCATATGATGTTCTTATCACTCAGGTCAAATCTCGTAAATAGTTTAAACTTGTGAATTTGTAGATATGTAGTGTAGACTTATGGTGATAATAAGGAGTGCTCGAGTACAAAATTTTCAAAAATTTCTTAGTAAATTCAAAATTTTTCTTCAAATTATTGTACTCAGCACTATCTTATATACTCTCAAATATTGAGGGGAGCATTATAATGTTCCTATTAGATATTGTGTAACATTTTGTCCCCGAATGTTTAATCAATTGATATCCAAAATATCAAGGGATTAACATTTTGGATAAGGGGAGAAAATGTGATTAAACTGCATCTAATTTATATTGAATTGTGATTGTATAAAATAGACTCAATGCACTCCAAACTTAGCATGTACTATGATCATGATGCACATGTTAAAGGGGAGCTTTAGTAATGATGAAAAACTCTCAAAGTGTAAATTTTTTGATATTTATATCAAACACTTTGATTGAATCTTTTTTAATGATTTTGGTTTTAATTGTGATGGAATACCCAAAAGACCGACCATGTACTTAATTTTATGGAGTTAAAAGGTGGTTATGCATATGTATTCAAATCCCATGATCCAACCAGAACCAGAGGGATCTACCCAGGGATATCCACTAGTTAGTGTAGAAGTCCTTAGGTATGATACAAAAGGAGAAGTCCTTAGGTATGATACAAAAGGAGAAAAAGTAAGAATTGGGAAAAGTGCCGACTGAGATGGAGCTAGTACTGGAACAAACCCAACAAGGTACTAGTTATGAAGTCTCGATAAGCGTTGAAGGGGTTGAAGAATTAAAAGAAAAGTTAAGATAAAGGGTGGAAAAGAAAGAAGCCCTCCCTTACACTAGCAGAAACCGGGCATAAAAAAATTAGACTTGTGGGGGGGGGGCCTCAAAAATAATCTGATGTCAAGAATCACAAAGATGATTTCTGACATTGAATACTAACATCATGGACCCAAGTGATACAATGCACAACCCTCATAGCCACTCAAGGTCGCTTAAAGACTCTGTTCATTTTTCAAACGAGATTACAACACGCATTTCTATCGACCTTTCTCACTCCGAGTTAGTGCTATTAAAAAAGGTGGCACTGCTCCAGCCTCCGATCACTAAAAAACCAAAGGCAACTATCGAGTCTAAAGCCAAAATAATCATCCATATAATCTCATTAGGAACATTGTCAAAATTAATGGCTTTCTATCTCACACAATGTGAATAACGTAGAAATATAAAGATCCTACCATTATCCTTGTGATTTTGCCAGAACAATCCGAGTAATACTTAAGTATCACAGTGAAGATGGAAATCCTTCCTGCTTGATCCAACATCAAACAAGCTCATGGTAGTGACCTTAGTGCGATTCTTATGAATCACACCGTGTAACACCTGGAAAGTCAACAACGGTGCGATTCTATAAAGGAATCAAACTTGTTACAGTTTAATGATCCAATGAATTGATGAAATTTTTTGAAAATATTAACCTCCCTCAGAATGTGTCACAAAACCACTATAGCAAGTGACACGTCGATTACTTTTCAAATCGATTTTTTCTATTCAATCGGTGAGATAGTAACTCACTGGTTCACTCTTATCGTGCTGTCTGCTTTGAGACGTTCTGGTAATGAGAACATGCTGAGTTTGATGAATCTTAGAAAGATTCTATACTTTAGCTGGAAATCCTGTCAAGAAGATTCTTCTTAAATTGAATCTACCTGATCACAGGTTGATCCTCACGGATTCAAAGGTTACTCCAACCAACAACGAGAGAATGACAAAGCCATATTCGTCCCCCTGCTTTATTGCTAACTGGTTTAATGCAGGATACTTAAAGATGGACATGGAGGTACCTGTTCCAGCTGACTCACAGATTCATAGCCACATGCTCATACCCGACCGACAAACATAAAGACATCATGAAAGCTCAAGTACATGTTTCAAGACTTCCGCTACTCTGATACCGTACGTCTTTCTTGAAGTGACGAAGTATTAAAGTCAAATAATTTCAAAGAAGTTTCCGTCACTCTGATACCGAACGTCTTTCTCGAAGTGACAAAGTGTTAAAGTTAAAGAATTTCAAGAAAGATGCAACATAAAGCTTTTCAAGTCAACAAATCAAGAAAGGTATGAGCATGTCGGTCCAGAAGTCACAAGTTCACAAGATGGCAAAGTTTACAAGATGGCTAAACGAGATTATGCTTGGTTGATGATCTCAAGGTGCTCAAGATCACATTTTCACATTCAAGATAAAGGAACAAGCTCAAACCTAAAGTCAATGATCACTACATCAAATCACAAGTTAATGATTGAAGTTAAACGAGCTCAAGACTAAAGATGAAGCATAGTATGCTAGGTTTAAATTTTGTAAAATGGAGTGACCTCCCTTAGGGGGAGATTGTTAGGAACACGAAAGTGTCAGCCACTTCCATAGATAATCGTCGTTAGCTCGTTATGTAATTTTTGGAAACTTACATAGGTAGTTAGACCAAGGCCCATGGATAAGCCCATCAAGCCAAGGCCTATCCACCCCTTGTAAGTACTTAAACACCTCTTCATGCCTTAGAGAGGTGGTTGGTTGGTTGTATGTTTCATTTTCACTTAATGCATTTCATGTTCTTTACTTTCTCTTACTAGAAAATACATCCTTCCTTCCCACTTTCTCTCTCTAGTTCTTGTTGTTAAAGATTACTAATATTCTATAATAGTTGGAAGACTCGTATTTGGCTTTATATCAAAGGCAAAGAGAATGGTGAAATGTGATGTGAACACACATCGTCTATAACCCCGTAATACACTAATAATCGGACTAAAAATATTAAAATATGGATAATTATCTTGCAAATATGTTTTTTTGGTATATTTATGTCTTGCAGGTAAAAGGATTAAAAACGGAGCAAAAACGGGTATTTTCGGATTGATTTCGATCAAGAGTGCTTAATATTCAAGATCAAGATGAAGTCGTGAAAATTCCCCAAGCATGCCATTGGAAAGAGCATGAGATTTCGAGTCTAACGGTACCTTTTTCTCTTAGTAGGCCGACCCGACACCATTTATATGGGTCGGACCGGCCCATACTTATCAAGCCCAACAAATGAATTCCAAGATTTAATCCAAGCCCAACTCTTGTTAATGTATCCGACCCAAAGTCATAGCAGCAGCCAAATTAAATCATGGCCCATTTAATTTTTGTTCTTTTAATTATGTAAACGCAGAAATGAAGTTTATGTGCAACAAGCCTTGTCACGTGCCCCTTTAATTAATTTAGAATAGCTCACGTGTTCCCCCACTACTCTTTTCTTGTCCAACCATTAGACGACATGTGGCCTATTATATCTCTTCTCATTTCAAAATTGAGGCAACGAGTAAAGGTGTATGTTTGATAAAGCACACGTGGCAGGATTGTAGTGGTGGATCAAGAGTATATTCTTTGACGGTTACTAGGAAGTTTCTCGAGGACAATCATTGGCGTAATAATGAAGCAATCATCCAGTGGAGAAAATGCCATTTTACCCTTGATTCTTGGGCTCTTATTGGATGGTGCTGTGAAAGGACGAATCTACCCCTCCTCACTTTTGGCTATAAAATGATGAAAGCACCAGACGATTAGAGGGTAGATAGCGTTAGAATTTAGTTTTTTTTACTCTCAAAAAATGTTTTTAGTGTAGTTTTTTAAGATTTAGCTTATTTTAGCTTATTTCAAATTTTGTAAAAGCTGGTTCAGCTTAATCGAGCTTATTGTAGAAGATCTTTTAGCTTATTAATAAAAAGTGTTTTGAAGATTAGCGGCTTATTCTCATGGCTTATTTTCTCTCTTTACTGTTTTCTTTTCTTTATGGCTTATCGACATAAGCTCTCCAAATAGCTTATTTTCATGAGCTTATTTTCTGAGCTTATTCATTAATAAGCTATAAATCGAATAAGCTATAGTTAGCTTAATTGATTCATTTACTTATTTCTTTTATAAGTTTCGAATTCATAAGTTTTTAAATAAGTTTCTTTTGGTTATAGCTTATTTTTGAATAAGTTGTTTGATTAAGCTAAACGATTCTCGCTTCTTTTCTTAGTTTGTCTCTGATTTCGAATAAGCTATCCTATAGCTTATTCGTATAAATATAGCTTAAATTGTGCAAATAAGCTTCGGCTTATTAAAATTAGTTTCGTTTTTCTTATTAACAATCTCAAATAATAGCTTAAATGTTCTAGTTTAAAATTTCATGTTAAAGACCAAAATCTAAAATTACTGTGGGCCTTATTGGATCTTAAATGTATATTAGATATTTGAAATTCTTATATGAAACTTGAGTGCACTGTTTTATGTTAACAGTTTGATTTTGTTTGTGTTGCTTTTGGTACTGGTCTACTCATGAGGCGTGGAGCTTAAGGGTTTAATAAGCTAGAAAGAATTTGATTATTTTCTTTAGCTTATTAAATCGGGTGGTTTTTCATTTATTTGCGGCTCTTTAATTCGGTCTAATTTTCTATCCTTTTTCAATATATTAGTATAGCTTAGTTTAAAATGTTTAGCTTTGTTTATTTGATCATTATGCGTAGCGAGTAGTTTTATTAATGCTTGTTAAGTGATATTATGATTTGGGAATTAAGTGTGGAATTGAAAAGGGTTTAATTGATTAATAATTTTTGATTATTTAGATTTGTAATTTGAATGTTTTAAAGGGCAAAATCCATAAAAATAGTCAAACTACACATCTAGAAATTAATTTCTTTTTAAGAGGTTTTTGTCAAAATAAACCAACGTTGTGAGATAAAATTCTTTTCTAAGGAAATTAATTCGTTAATAAACCTTAATTCACACTTAATGAAATTTTCACGTCACTTAGCAAGCATTTTCGTCTTATAAATCTTTTAGATAATCTTAGCTTAATTCTAGTAGTTTAATTGTTTAACATAGTTCTAGTATTAGTATAATTTTCTTAGTATTAAAAATAGTTTTTAAACCAAAAACATTAAAAGATAATCAAGCATTATTCTTCAAAACATTAACATGGATTTTAATTCATCTCTCGCCGTGGAAACGACACTCGGAAAATAAACTATTACTTTTCCTCAAGTAATTTTCTTATCTAACGGGATATACTATATATTATTACGACACGCGTTTGACGTTTATCAAAATGTTACTTGATTCAATCAAAGAAGGCCCTTTTAAACTCAAGGCAGAGATTACTGTTCCAAGTGCTGATGGTACTACAGAAGAAAAACGTACACAAACAGTTGATGATCTCTCTCCCAATGAAAAGTTACGATACAAAAGTGACATCAAAGCTGTCAATATACTTCTTCTTGGATTACCAGTTGACATTTACATTCTCATCAACCACTATCAGACTACAAAAGAAAGATGGGATTGGGTCAAAGAATTGATGGAAGGCACATAGATGACAATTCAAGAACACGAGTTAAAGCTATATGATGAATTCGAAAGATTCACATCCGAGCCTGGAGAATCAATCCATTCACACTATTTTGAATATGCTAAACTGATCAATGATATGAACATCATTAAGATTTCTATGTTAAAGATGCAAATCAATACGAAGTTTGTGAATCATCTTTAACCAAAGTGGAGTAGGTTTGTCACTGCTGCTAAACAAGCAAGAGATCTTCATGTAGTCAACTTTGTTCAATTGTATGCTTTCCTCAAACACAATGAGAAAGATGCTAAAGAAGTTCGAGAAATGCGACAATGATTTCCGGATCCTCTTGCTCTACTTGCTAACACATACAATCCACATCCATCTTATAGCAGTCAGAGATCACAGTATCAACCGTATCCATCTTATCAACCAAACACTCCAGTAACTCAACAACAAATCATTCATTCAACTCCACAACAAAGCTATGAACCACTTGTTGTTCCAAAACAACCACCCACACTACCAACACAACCTGATTTCGGATTTGTTGTACCTTTATTGCTTCCGACTGATGATCTGATAGCAAGTCTCAAGAAAGCTATGTTGTTTCTTAGCGCATCTATGACTTTAAGATATCCACCTACAAACAACCAACTCAAAACCTTGTCTAATCCAAGAATTCGACATCAAAGCTGTCAATATACTTCTTCTTGGATTACCATTTGACATTTACACTCTCATCAACCACTATCAGGCGGCAAAATAAATATGGGATTGGGTCAAAGAATTGATGGAAGGCACAAAGATGACACTTCAAGAACACAAGTCAAAGCTATATGATGAATTCGATAGATTCACATCTGATCCTGGAGAATCAATCCATTAATACTATTTTAGATATGCTTAACTCATCAATGATATGAACATCATCAAGATGTCTATGTTAAAGATGCAAATCAATACAAAGTTTATGAATCATCTTCAACCAGAGTGGAGTAGGTTTGTCACTGCTGCTAAACAAGCAAGAGATATTCACGTAGTCAACTTTGATCAATTGTATGCTTGCCTCAAACACAATGAGAAAGTCTCTAAAGACGTTCAAGATATGCGGCAATGATTTTTGGATTCTCTTGCTCTACTAGCTAACACTTATAATTCACCTCCATCTTACAACAGTCTAAGATCACAGTATCAACCGTATCTATCTTATCAACTAAACACTCCAGTAACTCAACAACATATCATTCATTCAACTCTATAACAAAGCTATGAACCACCTATTGTTCCACAACAACCACCCACATTGCCAACACAACCTGATTCCAGATTTGTTGTACGTTTATTCCTTCTAACTGATGATCCAATAGCAAGTCTCAACAAAGCTATGTTGTTTATTAGCTCACCTATGACTTTAATATATCTACCTACAAACAACCAACTCAAAACCTCATCTAATCCAAGAACTCAAGCAACAATTTAAAATGGCGAAGTTACGGTTCAAAATGTTTAAAGAAGACAATCTTAGGGTTATGAGGTTAATACAGTAAAAACTCAAGCTATAGGAATAAGGGTTATCAACATAATTAGAGAGGCAAACACAAATTAACCTAGGGTAATCAGATGTTACAATTGCAGGGGTGAAGGTCATATGGCTAAGCAATGTACTATAAAGAAGAGGGTAAAAGACTCATAATGGTTTAAAGAGAAGATGTTACTTGCTCAAGCACAAGAAGCAGGAGTTGTTTTGCATGAAGATCAACAAGATTTTCTAGCTGATAGATTGGAAGAAATGGAAGACTGTGACTATCTTTGGTTACAAACAACATCAAATTTCAAGGCAGACCATGTTGATGCATATGATTCAGATTGTGATGACAAAGCTACTGCAAGTGCAATTTTCATGGCTAGTCTTTCTCTTGCAGGATCACTCAATGATGACACAGTTGCTCCAACTTATGATTTAGACATATTCTCTGAGGTACCACATTACAACACGTATTGTGAGAATGATGTGCTTAACTCTGTTGTTTAAGAGATAGAATATACTGAAAACTCCATTTCTAATAATGACTCATATGATGAACTTACGAGTGACAACAATGTTATCTCATATGTTGATTATATGGTTACTATAGAAAATGATGATGCTCAATATGTTCCTCCTCTTGCAAAAGATAATTCTATGATATTGTATGTAATTGAACAAATGAAATCTCAAGTAGAAAAATGTAACATGGTACATTAAGAGACTAAAAGTATGAATGAATCATTGTCCAGTGAGCTTGAACGATACAAAGAAAAGGTCAAACGTTTAGAAGCAAAATACATTTCTAAAGATTTTTTAACAAAAAGAGAAGAGTTTTTAGATTCAGAAATGCAAGAAATAATTGTTGATCATAATAAAAAAGTGGAAGCTTTTGAAAAAAAGAGATCTTTCAATGACAACGAATTGAGGCCATATCTAAAGTGAACTCATCTCTGAAAAACAATTTTGAATTTTTTTAAAACAAGAGTCATTTGCTAATCAAGATAAATACATAAACGTTTGGATTTGGAAAAGGCTAACAAAAGCTTCAAAACATTGTTTACAAGACGGGTCAAACTGTTCAAATAATGCACATGTTAACCAAACCTTAAGCTTTTCATAATGAAGCTTACAAAACTGCTCTTGATTATCAAAATCCTTTGTATCTTTCTCAAGCTCAACAGAAACAACCTGTGTTGTATAATGGAAAGCATTAGTTGAGAAACATGATTCTGTATTGGTGTGTGATTAGGAAGAAACTTTGATACTTGCTGAAAGAGTCGGTTAAAAATGAAACACAAACAAAAAGAGCATAATGATAAACCCGATTGATTATTCAAAACTGAATAAACTCTACGAGTATTTTGTTCTACAAAAACAATTATTTGCAGAACAAGTGTATTGGTCATTTGTGTCTAAACCAAGTCTTTCTAAAAGTATTACAAAACCAACACCCACAAAAGTTTTTATTAAAAAACTTCCATCAACAAGCCAGGTACACAAAAATCTTCAACATACAATAAATCTTCTTGATAAATTTGATACTTGTATTGAAAAGAGAACTGTTTTATCTATTCATGAGGTGAGTGGCTGGGGGTAATGGATATCATAGGGGCTTTTGAACAAGACGGCATACCATTTTTCAAAGACCTTAGAGAAACTTTCAAACTTTTTGAAAAGGATATTTATAAAGAGATTTCAGAAATGAAAGATAGTTTTAAACAAATGGAAGATGAGGTTGACCAATAATCTATGGAAAAGAAATATTTTGAGATTGAAAAGAAACAACTTTTAATCAACAATGACCGACTCTTGGAAGAAAATATCTCTTGTGATATAATGTGTACCTTCTTGCGTTCATTGAATAAAGTTGATAATTTTGGAAAGTGTAAAAGTATTGACATTGTCATTTTAGATCAACAAGAATCAAACAAGTTATTTAGCGAGCTAACAAATCATTTTGCAAAACTTGAGGAATATTTCATTTCTCTTGAACTTTCTTTGCAACATAATAAAGAAAAAATGATTTGTTATGAATCTTTTAAAACACATGGTACATCTTTGATAAATGAGATCAATAACAAATATTTTGAGATAAATGATCTAAAAGCTCAATTGCAAGACAAAATAATTGTAGTTACCGAGTTAAAACAACGGTTAACTCAATTGTATGAAAAGAGTCAAGTGACTCAGTGTGAATCACATGATTTTGATTATAGGTTTCAAAAAATAGAGGATGAGAACGTGTCACTAGCTTTTTAGGTTTCCTCCTTTAGTAAGGAAAGAGAACACCTTAAGTTAGCTTACAAGAACCTTTATAATTCAATCAAGCAGACACAGGCTAAAATTGTAGAATAGTATCACTCATATAAAAAATGATTATATAAATAAGTCTAAAGAGAGAAAGTGGTTGGGGACTTTTTAAAGAGAGAAAGGAATAAAAGAAGTGTATGATGAGAATAAACCAACACCCTCTCTATGTGTAGAGAGGGTATATATAGTACATATGGGCCGGTCACCCATGGATAGTCCATGGGTTGACCCAATTAGCTTACTAACTTATTACACGTTTATCCTATGAGCTAGAATGGTAAGATACTAGAAGTGACCGATACTTTCTAGATTCCTAACAATCTCCCCCCAAAGGAGGTCACTCCAGTTTACAAACATTTTAAACTTAGCCATCTATATTCGTTCTTTGACCTTGCTCGTAGTCTTGAGTTTTTGGTCATTATCTTATGACTTCATGTAGTGTTCCTTAATCTTTACCTTGATCCTACATGCTTGATAGACTTGTGATCATGAGCCTTTCATACCTGATCTTTTACATCTTGAGATCTTTAAATCGTTTATCATCACTTGATCATCTTTGTGATTCTTTGCCTTCTTGTGTTCTTTTGCCTTTAGACCAACATGCTTATACTTTTCTTCATCTTGAAAGCTGTCTAACGATCTCCCTGGATATGCTTTGATTTGAAGATTTTATGACTTCAAGGAATACGTTGAGTTTCAGAGTAGCGGAAGACTTTAGAAATATGTACTTGAGCTTTAATCATGTCTTCATATATGTCGATCGAGCATGAGCTTTGGTTATGAATTCGACTCAGCAGGAACGGGGAACTGCCTTCTTTGCATAAATCTACAATTAATGGGTAAGTAATAAACAGTTTATATAGACGAATATGGCTTAGTCATTCATCAAAGTTTGGTTGTGATAACCTTCGGTTTCTAGTTTAACAGTATAAATTCTATACATGTGATCATGTAGATTTAAAGAATCTCCTTGACAGGTTTTCTAGCTGTACTAGCTTGTTCTCATTATCAAAACATCTCTAAGCATACAACACGATAAGAATGAATTGGTTTGTTACTATCTTATCGATTGAGTCATCAATTCGTAAACTATACCAAATCGATATCTAGTTGCCAAAAGTTTGATCCATATAGGATCACACAAGTCACCTACTGTAATGCTGTTTGATGTTGACACTGGAAGGATTTCCATTCGTCATTGTAAAATGATAAAGAGCACCACTTTGAATGTTCTGGGAAAATCACAAAGATAATGCGTAGGAATCTTTTAAATATCACTTGTGTTCACAGTGTATGAACAACGAGTGTAAGTTGGAATAGTGTCTTCATGAGATTTATAGTTTGATCTCTTTGGCTTTAGACTCGATAAGTACGTTTTAGTTTTAGTGATCGGAGGATGGAGGAGACTATCACCTTTTCAATAATAACTAACTCGGAGTGAGAAAGTAGATAGAAATGTGTTTAATCTCCATGAGAAATGAACAAACTTCTTTTGAGAGAAGTCTGAGAAGTTTGGGAGGGTTGTGCATTGCATCACCGGGTCCATGATGACTATCTTCAATACCTACAATCAATTGTGTGATTCTGATAGCATATATACTGACCCAGTTTCTGCCTAAAGTGTATGGAAGACTTCTTTCTTCACACCCTTTATCCTTACATTAATTTTTAATTCTTCAACCCCTTTAATGTTATTCCAACGCGTCCTCATTATCACTATGCTGGATAACATTTTTCCAAATATCACTTTACTCATTTTTTATCATACCTAAGGACTTCTGCCCAATCTATTCGATTGTCGATGGGTAGATCCCTTTGGTTCTGGCTGAATCATGGAACGAATACCTAACCTTAACCGCCTTATATCTCCTTGATAATCGTAACTTGGTCGGTCATTTGGTATTTCCATCATACCCTTAAAACCATTTGAAAAATCAATCAAGGTACTTGTGATATAAATCAAAGCATTTGTACCTTAAAAGTTTCATCTTTTTAAAGTGGCTCCCCCTACACATGTGCATCGGTATTCGAAAGCTTTTTTGCATATGTAATGAGGAAGCCGCACTTGAGTCACTAAGATCACAATTATTAGTCTCATATTTTAATTACATTTTCTCACCTTATTATGTTATCTGATTTAGCATGTATCTTTGGAATATTTTATTGCCCCCCCCCCCTCAAATGATGATGGTATGATATAGTGTTGAGTACATATTTTGAAAGATTTTAAATTTACTAAGAAATTCTTGAAAATTTGTATTTCAACACTATTCATTTATTGATGTACACTACATATTTACATATTCACAAGATAATGAATGAGACAGGACCTGAATTTAGCAAACCCAAGAATGACAAAGTCATTCTGTTTGCGTCAGAAGTCTGTAGTCCGTGTCAACCTTCCTTCCACCAATGTTAGGCTAAATTATTGATCTTACCATTATGTTTCTCTATTCCTGATCTTTCTCTGTGCAAGCTCTATGATGAGGTGTCATTTTATACACTTTTTCAGGGTTATTTAACCTCTTAAATCATGCAAATATGCCCAAAATACGTACTTAATGGTTTCTTTTTGTATTTATAGCACTTGGATGGCATTTGGAGGAAATATGCGTGACTTGGGCTCATTTTAGGAAGAAATGGAAGAGATTACAACTCTACAGCAAAGTCGATGAAGAAAAACCATACAGACCGTAGAGACGGCATCGTGATTTCTAGCGACGACATCAGTTTATGCAAGCGACAACATTAGGATATTTGAGACAACGTCAGAACGTAACCGACTTAACAAAACCCTAGAAAATTCTGCGTAGCGACAGTGTCCCACTTATAAAACGACGTCGTAGCGATTGTTTTTTATATATACAAACTCAGTTTTAGGGTTTTAAAGTGTGGAACTTGTGGGATTCGTTAGTCATACTTCAAGTATGAATATTATAAGGTTTTGGTCGAATTTAGGGTTCTTTAACCCTCTTGTGTCAACTTAAACTCCATGTTTTAATCAACTGAAGATCTTCTGTCCCTTTTAATCTTTCAATATGTCTTGTTGTTTGATTAATTGTTGTTCTTCGCTTTCTTATAACATGTTAGGCTAAATTAATTAGTGTTTGCTTATGATTGCATGAAACTTGATTTGTAAATCCTTATTCTATTGCTTCTTGTTTATGAGTGTGCGTGTTAGGCTCTAGAAAAATAGCTTCTTAATTGCTTGTGAAGACGTCTAGAGAAACGCGATTATGTAGAAAGGATACCATCGCAAAAGTCTTCATACTACCTTGCCCTAATATGATTGATCACCTTTTAAGTGTTTTAATGCATGTAATGTACTCTTAGGGGCCTTGTAATAGTCTTCATACTACCTTACTTATGCGTTTCTTTAATGGAATATTACATAGATGATAGGTCCGTGTAATTCGTTCATGTATTAGGAAATACTTTCACATTACATCACAAGTGTGACAAATCAATAGGATTAGGAAGAGAAAACTAAGGAGTAATGCATGATTAAGTGAACAAGTTTGTTTACCTATATGAGTTTCCACAGTAGTTTAGATTTAATTTAGTTATTTAGCCTAATTAGCTTAAAACCAAACCTCCTTCAACCAGAGATTTTACTTGCTTTCATAAAATATAAAAATACAAAAATAATCTTCTTTCAACCCCTAGACCTTAGTTACGTGTAGTTCGAACATTCACATGCTATTCCCCTAGAGAACGATAACAACCCCCGAGTCTTGCCTATACTACACTACAACGGTTAGGTACACTGCTCAGGGAGTTGTAAAACTTCTTGTGAGTTTACAACAACACCCGCATCATAGTTTTTAGCGCCGCTGCCAGGGAATAGTATAGGTTTCGAATATTATTTTGCTTAGGTCTACTCACTTGATTCCTATCAAGTGAGATTTTAATTTTTGTCAATTAGCTTACTCGTAGTCTATCTTTTCTTTGTTCCCTTTGTTTTGTAAATCTTTTCGTTGACCAGTATGGGAGACGAAAACCCTATCCATACTTTAGGAGATTATTCCAAACTTAGCCAAGAGGGCTATCGAAACACCATTGAACTCCCTGATGGGAACAATGTGGTGCCTTTATGATCTGACACCATCTGGTTGGTGCAAAACGGATGCTCATTCCACAGACTTCGGTCCGAGGATCCAAATCAACATCTTAAAGATTTTCTAAAACTTGTAGACTCATTTGACCTTGATGTTGCAAATAGGGAAAGGACGCGACTGCATTTATTTCAATTTTCCCTCTGCGATCAATCTAGCAGTTGGCTTGAACGTCTTCCTGTGGGATCCATCTCCACTTGGGGGGATCTTACTACCCGTTTCTTTGCCCAATTCTTTCTACCGAGAAGGACTGCCAAACTCCATAACGACATCTTGATGTTCCAACAACATCAAGATGAATCTCTCTCCGAAGCATAGACTCATTTTTAGGACTAACTCCAAAAAGCCCCTCATCATGGCATAGATCTTTGGCTCAAAGTCTAAATATTTTATGACCATGTCAATCTCGCCACAAGGCTAACCATCGATCAATCGGCCAATGGAAAGCTTCGTGACAAAAATGCCAAAGAATCTTGGGCACTATTAGAGGACCTCACCCTCAATGATAACAAAAGTTAGAATGACCCAAGGGACTTCGCTAAACCAGTCAAGGCAATCTCTTTGCCTCAAGATGTCCCCAGTACATTCGACCGTCGTCTCATTGAGTTTAAAAATCAGGTCCAACGCTTGATGGAAGCTCATCTTGCTCTTAACCCACCCTTTCAAGTGAACAAGATTGCTTTTTCATATGAGATTTGTAGTGGTCCCCATGACACTCAATATTGCATGGAAAATCCTGAACAAGCTTTTGTTGATTACGCATCCTCGCACACCATCAAAGCGGGAGGCAAGTAGTTCACTTTCAAACCCGAGCAAAATAATCTTGGTGACACCTATAATCCGTCATGGAAAAGTCACCCAAACCTTAGGTGGAGGCAACCTCAAAATTCTCAAAACAAATTTTCAAATCCACCTAATCGTTTTCAACCTGGCGGTTCGTTCCCAAACCGCTCCTTGAACAACAATCCTCAAAATTTTAATAATTAATCAAATCTCAAAGGATTGATGTCTAATTTTATGGCATCTCAAGATGCTAGATTGTCTAAGTTTGAGGCTAATTTCAAACAACAAGAAAGCAAGATGACCAACAAATTTGACACTTTCTTGAAGGCCATAAATGATCGAATGACGAGGGCACTCCCAAGTGATACGGTTAAGAACCCAAAACTGAATGGTAACGCCACCTCTGTGGTTTTGTTTACTCGTTCTTACCCAATGGAAGACTCCCAAAGCTCATCCCATCTCCTCAATTCGATCAATCCTATTAAAACATGTTCCAAACACACAAATGATTTTCAAAAAGACCAACCACAAGTTAACAAATTAACGGACAATGAAAGTGTGGCACCTCCAAACAATGGGATTAAAAGTCCTTTGAAGTTACTTTCTCCAAAATACTAATCTCAACCATCCCTAGGAGAACAAAATATGAACTCCTCTTTTCCTAAATGTGTTCATTTCAACAACATAATCACCATTATAAGTAAAGAAGATGAACATAGGGAAGCAAGGATCATATAACCTAATGCAACCAAGGATAATGATCATGATATAGTTCTTAAGGTTGAGGGAAAAGCAGGAGGAGAATTTAGCAGTTTTGAAACAGTAGTAAAGGAAACCAAGTTACGAGACTTAGAACGGAATAATCTAGGCGATAGTGCGTGTAGAAGTACAAAGGAAGTAGAAGAAGCGAAAGTGTAACAATCCGTATTTTAGGTCATTGTACGACGTTATTTATTTCACTATTTATTTTTAGTCTTGTACGCGTTTGCTTTTAATTTTTAATCGTTAAGTTAAAACGCGTAAGCTAAAAATTATCATTCAACATAAACGGGCATCAAACAATTAAATGTTTACATCAAGAAAGTGTTAGATAACTATTTAAAGGATAATTATTAACTTTGTACATTTTATTTTTATTGGTTACGTAAAGTTTTTACGTTTCGCGATAAAATACGTTTAGGCATTCACGGAACCACCAAAACTTATCTACGATTCAACAAATACCCACAATTATACCCAATACCCAAAAATTACACAATTCCCTTATATATATGTATATATGGCCGGATATAGTGATGAAAACAATAGGAAAATATCATAAAATCTTGCAAAAGTCTTGTACATCAACAACTCACTAAAGCATTAAGGCATGACTAGTGTTCTTCACTCTTTTTCTTCCTTGAATTCCTCATCTTGTCCCTAGACTTTCTATAAGCAACTTGGATAAGTCCTAGTGATATATAAAGGCTTATAACTAGAAATAAAAACACACACTTCATTTGCTTAAGTAAAAATAACACTTATCTCTCTTGTTCCTCCCTCTAAACCCACGGCCAAACACAAACTCCCCTAAATAATTCATACACTTTTATTTACCACATATACAAGTGATCTAACAACATATATAAGATATACCAAGAAGGTTTGAAGGTTTAGTTAAGAATTTACAAGGGTTAAGCAAGAAGGGTTTAAGATTAGGGTTTCATTGGAATTAGTGTTTTGTTTGTCTTGGAAGCTTGGGTTTATTATCTAAACTAGGGTTTAGATCTTGTATTTCTTCACCATACATCATACTAAGGTTATCTAAAACCCTTAAACTCTTTACATTTGTGATTTCATATGTATATTATGTTTATATAGTGAATCACCATCTAGGACTATTATTAACTTGTAAAATGGATTTTTACACTTGATTATGGTTTGATATAGTTTTACATATGTTATATGGATGTTAATATCATGTTGGAATGGAAGTATAAGTATTGTACAAATGTTGGTTTATCTATAAAAAGTATATATAAGTTAATGATTTAAAAAGTTACTTATTAAGTTTATAAGTAAAAGTGAGGTGAGATCTTGTTATCATCGACAATATTTAGACAAATCATGGACTAAGGACTTAAAGTATGTAAGACATGTGGTATAAGTTGTTATAGAGGACTTGTAACAAAGTTACTAAACTAAAAACTTATAAAAACAAGTTTAAACATATTTTTAACAAAAATATCAAAAGGGTCTGTTTGAAATTCGAATATAAAGTATTGATTTTATGTTTTTATGAAATACTACAAGTTACAAGGATCGTAGGCATGTAGAGAACTCGAAAAAACGATTTATAACGAAGAAGATACGACATTTGCAAGTTATACGATAATAAATGCGTTTATAAAAGAAATTTTATAAAAACTTATTAACATTCACCTTTGATATAAATGATTGGTTATTTTTCTCAGAAAGTACATATTTGTAGGATTCCAAAACATTAAGAATCATAATTTTTCGATCAATAACGAAGGAGATATGGATTTTTCCGTGTTTACGATAATTGAAGTTTATAAACATAATTTTATAAACTATGAATAGTAAAAATCACTATTCCCATATTATGATACATTTTTAAAAATACATTAGTTAGCATAAAAACTTTTAAATACGAAGACGTCTTGAAAGAATCCCACTAAATCGAGAGTTAAAACGAATAAGATCGCATTACGATTTACGACTAAATAAATTTATAAAAGTGCATGAACAGTAAAAAGTACTGTTCACCAGATGGACGCAATATATGAAAAATGTAAATATATTGATACATCCGTCTCAAATACAAAAGGCGTGGACTTTAGAATCATCAGAAACAGACTTAAACGAGAAAGGTTACGCCGTTTACCTAAAGAGATATTATATAACGTTTTTACATTCAAATATAAATTTCACAAAATTACAATTAGATTGGTGATATAAGCTAATATAAAATAAATACGGTCTTAGTTATTCTAAAGTACGATAGATACTCATACGGCCTAATAATTTAATTAAGTTGCATTCAGGCGTATTCGGAACGCATTTTTCAGTTTGTGGTTTAGCATTGTCGATTTTACGCACATCAAGGTGATTTCAATAGCCCCGCCCCCCCCCCACGTTTCGTTTATTAATGGATTTACAAATTTAGGGTGAGAAGCATATGCGTGATTTGTACAATTGGACGCCAAGTGGACATTTTACATTAACATTACTGTTTGCCTAAGTAGCCTAACCCTCACTAACCCATTTATCATGAACTCCTGCCAATTATTTCTTGGAGTGAGGCGAAAGGTTATTAAATGAGATCTATTTGGAAAATTGAAATCCCCGTGTCTGGTGCTTCATGATCAATCCTGTGCCCCGGTATGGCCCGGACAATAAAGCAGTAGACCATGCGGATTTGAGATGTGCGGTTAGAACATCATCACGGGCAATTTGGCAAAATTATATGTCAATCATACATGTCGAGCTTACATGTCATGAGCTCAGAAGAAACGTAATTACATTTTAAGATTTTTGCATATGGTGCAGTTATCATAGGGAAAATCTTTGCGGTCCCTACATTATAAATTTTCCAAAACCTACATATTCACCAACAAGTATTGTTGACGTTTTAAGCAATGTTTTCTCAGGAGATCAATGAGGTACAAGACAAGGGATACAGTGGTGGTCATTATTTTGGAAGTCATATGCATTAAAGATTTGGTTGCATTACATTTTGGGGATATATTTGTTATGGACTAAAATCTTTGTATTTTAAACAATGAACAAGTGAGTTTCAAGACTAAAGTAGCAAGCAATTTGATAAGATCTAATTGTATCCTTTTAAACGACTTTTAAATGGTCGTTCTTATATATATCTTGTGCTATTGATCTATGAAGTACCACCCCCAACCCATATTCCGCTGCGACCCATTTTGGGGGTGTTACAGATTGGTATCAAGAGCCAAGGTTATAGAGAACCAGGTCAAATGTTTTTGCTTGACTATAACCGTTTTCAAATATTGCATTCATACAAAGGGAGTTTCACGGGACATACTTACACTAGTGTTGCATTAGTTGGTTAGACTAGATGCATTCATGATTGATATACATGTTATAAAATACTATGCATATTACGATAAGAGTCTTATATTAATACTTATATAAGCTACTTTCAATTTTTAGATTTTGTCCATTTGGAATTCAGAGATTCCACGGCACTTACACAAAGGTATCCAGTCCGTTCGAGGATCGTCACACAGGATCGCTAGGAGTCGATGGACTGCCCTTGATGCTAGAGGACCCTTATGTGGAGGCCGGTCTTCAGGCCTCACCATCTCCTGATTATGTGTCGGGTCCTGAGCACCCACCTTTACCTGTGTATGTACCATATGTACCAGAGCCTGTATACCCGGAGTTTATGCCACTGGAGGATGATGTACTTCTAGCTGAGGAGCAGCCACTGCCTGCTGCTGTCTCACCTACTATCGAATCACCAGGATACATTGCAGACTTTGATCCAGAGGAGGATAAGGAGGATCCTGAGGAGGACCTTGCTGATTATCCTGCCGACGGAAGAGACGATGACGATGATGATGAGTCATCCGATGATGACGAGGATGATGATGATGTTGAGGAGGACGAGGGAGGAGGAGGAGGAGGAGGAACACCTAGCTTCGACCGACTTTGTCCCACCACCTGCATGTCGTACCATTGCTAGGATGTCTATCTGGGATCAGACACCTATTCCATTCCTGTCTGCGGCAGAGGTTGACAGATTTCTTGCCATATCTACTCCGCCACCATCACCACTTACATCATACTCATCACCACTACCACATATACCATCCCCACCTCTACCAGTATCATCACCATTACCTTATCACCTCCGACTACTACCTGTATAGTCCTACTTATCCTTTGATATAGAGCTGCTACTGATCCGGGTTTGAAGACCGAGTTACCACTATCGTTCCTAATCCACTACCACTACCATCACCTATTGTACTTCCACATACCAGGGCATCTTTGGCCATGATAAGAGCTGCTGCACCATCCACTTACATCTTAGCACCTCGGTCAAGGATACTACCATCAGAGACACCACCATCAGGGACACCACCACTTCTACTTATACCATTACCTACTCCATTACCACCTTTGATTCTTTCCTCTACTGACTGTAGAGCAGGTGTTTCTGAGGTTACATTACCGCCTTGTAAGAGGTTGTATATTGCTCTAGGTCTGAGATTTAAGGTCGGTGAGAGTATCATTTCTCCATACTACTTAGACCTACGAAGGTTTTAATTATTTTTTTTTTTAGAGTAAGTACTATAGATTTGTTGGCACTTTGGATGATGAGATTAGGCGAGACCCTAAGAGAGAGGTAGGTTATGGGATTACAAATACTTGGGATGAGATCGTTGAGGACATGCATGAGACACCAACTATGACTGATGTAGCAGGACTGAGTCAGTGGATGACAGATTCACGACTGTCAGACATGATACTGACAAGATTTATAGGAGACTGGACGATGCATAGGATGACAGGTTATTGATGAGCGGTCAGCTCAACATGCTGCTTAGAGATAGACGCGCCCATGCTCGCACTGTAAGGCTCATGGAGACTGAGGTAAGACTTTCTCGTAAGGCTTGGGTACAGTCGATGGATGCTAGTGATACCGCCCGTTATGAGGTGAGAGCACTGTGGACTATAGTGCTTGCATAGCAGGCTGAGATTGCAGGGTTGCGGGCAGTAGACCGTACCCGATAGGCACAATTCACAGAGGTACTGACACTGATGAGGACACTACAGACACAGGTGATAGCACTCCAGAGTCAGCAGGGACCCGCTAGCTGTCTAGCACTGCTCGAGATACCGGAGGAGGCCGATAGTAGTTCGTAGATTTGGTTATGTTGTAGCTATGTTGTATAGCCTACTAAGTAGTACATGGTAACACCCGGCTAGTGATAGTGATCATTTTGTAACCGAATCAGGTCATGTATGTTTCCAGGTTATATATGGAAGGGATGTATTAAGTCATGTCTGTAATCGAATTTATTATGAATGAATGTGGATTTAGATACACCATTGTTAATTTCAATTTAGTTGTATATTTTACTATGCGATGTGATCTCACTTTATTTATTATGTATATGTCATGTCATTGTTATGATTTTATGAAATCTAACGAGTATTATATTTTCTTGTGATTGAAGAAAATGGCACTAAAAAGAACCACCAGATCAACACCAGCCGCAACAACCACCACCACTACCACTGTAACTGATGCTCGGCTTAAGGCACTGATCTACCAAGGCGTTGCTAATGCACTAGCAACACGTGACGCTAACAGAAGCCGAAATGGCGAAGACAGTCATGATTCAGGCTCATTTAATGGGGGAAGACTGTAACAATCCATATTTTAGGTCATTGTACGATGTCATATATTTCACTATTTATTTTTAGTCTTGTACGCATTTGCTTTTAATTTTAATCGTTAAGTTAAATCGCGTAAGCTAAAAATTATCATTCAATGTAAACGGGCATCAAACAATCAAATGTTTACGTCAAGCAAGTCTTAGATAATTATTTAGAGGATAATTATTAACTTTGTACATTTTATTTTTATTGGTTACGTAAAGTGTTTACGTTTCGCGATAAAATACGTTTAGGCATTCACGGAACCACCAAAACTTATCTACGCTTCAACAAATACCCACAATTATACCATTACCAAAAATTACACAATTCCCTTTATATTTTTATGTATTATGGCCGGCTTTAGTTGATGAAAAATAGGAAAAATATATAAAATCTTGCAAAATTCTTGTACATCAACAAACTCATTTATCTTAAGGCATGACTAGTGTTTTTAACTATTTTTCTTCCTTGAATTCCACTCATCTAATCCCTAGAACTTTCTCATAGAACTTGGATAAGTCCTGAGTGATGCTATAAATGCTTATAACTAGAAAGATAAACACACACTTCATATTGTTACAGTAAAAACAACAATATACCTCTTGTTCCTCTCCAAAACCCATGGCCAAACACGACTCCCATAAATAAATTCATACACTTTAATTTATACCACATATTTTTTTAAGTGATCTAACAACTATCTAAGATATACCAAGAAGGTTTGAAGGTTTAGTTAAGCTATTTACAAGGGTTAAGCAAGAAAGGTTTAAGATTAGGGTTTTCATTGGAATCTAGGGTTTTCATAGTCTTGGAAGTTTGGGTTTATTATCTAAACTAGGGTTTAGATCTTATATTTCTTCACCATACATCATACTAAGGTTATCTAAAACCCTTAAACTCTTTACATTTGTGATTTCATATGTATATTATGTTTATATAGTGAATCACCATCTAGGACTATTATTAACTTGTAAAATAAATTTTTACACTTGATTATAGTTTGATATAGTTTTACATATGTTATATGGATGTTAATATCATGTTGGAATGGAAGTATAAGTATTGTACAAATGTTGGTTTATCTATAAAAAGTATAAATAAGTTAACGATTTAAAAAGTTACTTATTAAGTTTATAAGTAAAAGTGAGGTGAGATCTTGTTATCATGGACAATATTTGGATAAATCATGGACTAAGGACCTTAAGTATGTAAGACATGTGGTATAAGTTGTTGTAGAGGACTTGTAAAAAAGTTACTAAACTAAAAAGTTATAAAAACAAGTTTAAACATATTTTTAACAAAAATATCAAAAGGGTCTGTTTTAAATTCGAATATAAAGTATTTATTTTATATTTTTATAAAATAATACAAGTTACAAGGATCGTAGGCATATAGAGAACTTGAAAACCCGATTTATAACTAAGAAGATACGGCATTTATAAGTTATACGATAATAAACGCGTTTATAAAAGAAATTTTAAAAAAACTTTTTAACATTCACCTCTGATATAAATGATTGGTTATTTTTCTCTTAAAGTACATATTTTTAGGATTCCAAAACATTAAGAATCATAATTTTTTGATCAATAACGAAGGAGATATGGATTTTTCCGTGTTTGCGATAATTAAAGTTTATAAAATAATTTTATAAACTATGAACAGTAAAAATCACTATTCATCTCAGATACATTTTGGAAAATATATTAGTTAGATAAAACTTTTAATTACGAAGACGTGCTTGAAAGAATCACTAAAATCAGAGTTAAAACGAATAAAATACAAAATTTACGAGTTTACTATAATTAAATTTATAAAAGTGCATGAACAGTAAAAAGCACTATTCACCAGAGGACTCAAAATATGAAAATGTAATATTTTGATACATCGTCTTAATACGAAAGCGTAGACATAAGAAACGGACTTAAAACGAGAAAGTTATGTCGTTTTTACTAAAGAGATAATTATAAACGTTTTTACTTTATAAATATGATTTCACAAATACAATTAGATGGTGATGTAGCTATATAGAATTATATATGGTCTTAGTTATTCAAAGTACTTAGTACTCATACGACCTATAATTAATTAGGTTACATTCGGGCGTATTCATGACGCATTTTCAGTTTGTGATTTACATTGTCGATTTGCTCACTCAAGGTGAGTTCATAGCCCCACATTTTACATTTATAATGATTTATAAGTTTTAGGGTGAGAAACATATGCATGTTTTACAATTGAACGCAAGTGGACATTTTACATTACGATTACGTGTTTGGCTAAGTAGCAATAACCCTCTGATCCCATTATCATGAACTGTCAATTACATGTTGTGAGCGCGAATGTTATAAATAGATCTATTTAGGATTGACATCCCCGTTCGGGTGAGTCATGATCACTGTGTCGGTATGCCGGACAACGAACGTATACCATGTCGGATTTGGGATGTTGCGGGTTAGAACACCATCACTGGCAATGTTGGCAATTTTTATTGCAATTCATACATGTCGAGCTTTAGTGTCATGAGCTTAAGGAAACATAATTACATTTTATGATGTTTGCATATGTTGCATTATCATGGGGAAATCTTGCGGTCCTACATTATACATTTTACAAACCTATGAATTCACCAACATTATTGTTGACGTTTTAAGCAATGTTTTTCTCAAAGATCAATGAGGTACAAGACAAGGGATACATTGGTGGTCGTTATTTTTGAAATCATATGCATTAAAGAGTTGGTTGCATTACATTTTGGGGATATTTTTTTTATGGACTAAAATCTTTGTATTTTGAACAATTTACAAGTGAAGTTTCGGACTTATGTAACAACAATTTGTTAAATCTAATGTATCAGTTTTAAACGACTTTTAAATGGTCGTTCTTATGTATATATCTTGTGCTATTGATCTATGAAGTACCACCCCCAGACCCATAATCCGTTGCGACCTAATTTGGGGGTGTTACAGGAAGAATGGATAGAGTATGAAGAACCCTTGATTTAGTGGGCATACATGATGAGTCAGTCTATGAGTCTTTGATTGATAAAATGCCGAGTTGCTCATTAAGCTTCGACTTTAGGATTGAAAAAGGGGAACCTAGTAACTTAAAGATTCCATGCATGACAGGACATAAGTTCATAGCCAATGCATATATCGATTTAGATTCGCCCATGAATGTTATGTCATTAGCCTGTTACAATGCCATTAGAAATTGGGGACATAAATTTAGAGGGAAGAATTTCATCGAGATATGGAAGGATATGCATGTATTTATAGGAAATATGAGTCACGTTATGGATTTCACCATCCTCGAGAATATTGAAGCTAACATAGATCCTAGTTTATCCCAAGTAGTCTTTGGCTGACCATTTGTGGAGATCACTGAGCTAATATCAGATAAGGAACAAAGGGTTGATCACGTTCACGGATGGAATCAAGGAAGTTACTTTTAAAACCCCGTATAAAGATTTTGAGATGGATGATTAACTAATGAAGGGCACGGCTTGTTATCATCTAGGGTGATACTCAGTGAAGATGATTATAGGAGAAGATGTGAAAAGGCATCTGACTTGGAAAGTGGGTTTTACATGTCTGTGGATAAGCTTGATCCATCATATAAGAAGGAAACTAATAGGATAAATCTTGATGGGTCATTTGAAGTGGGTATAAGTAGGAGAAGTGAAGTGAGTGACGAAGGAGGAGTCACGTAAGAAGTGTGACTCAGAGTCTAGCTACAAGACTCGTTAAATAAACAAAAGCGCTTTTTGGGAGGCAACCCAATCTTTTACTTTCATGCATTTTAGGAGTGTCGTGAGTTTTAATTCTTTATCATTTATTTTTATATGTTTGAATTGTATGATCATGCTTTGTTTTGTCTTTAACCTCCTCTTAATTTCAATTAAACATTTTTGGTTGATTATTTTTAGATATATTGATGGAAGGATATAAGTATTTATGTTATCAATATAGGCAATAATAATAGACGATATGTGGCAAAGATATTTATAGTAGTTCGGCTACTAGGTCTCTTACCTTGCCCTACTCCACTCCTCGAGTCACCTACTCGAGAGTTCAAATCCACTAGTCACCAACGCTCCTTTAACTGGCGGAGAAGCCTCACAACGTTGCTTACACCTTTTAACAGTACAAATCTAAATACCGGATTCTTCACACGGTAGAATCAAACCAACACATGTTTACCCTTTACATGATACTAAGGTATGTACCATGTTCCAACAAGGAGGAACAAAATACCTTTACACTACTTGCCCTCTAGTAGGTGCCAAGTATTACACCGAGATCCATCTTAAAAGATCTTTATCACAACTATTTTACACAACACTTTTGTAAATGATCCTATCACTATATGATACACATCTTGATTGAACTTGATGAATGATGCTTCAAGATCAGCAGGTAGATCTTTATGAGATGAGAGGATCTTGCCATAAGATGAGCTTAGAGAGTTGGTCTTGTATGCAAAACATGATAGAGCTTCTCCTATTAAGAAATCTATCAAAACACTAAAATACAAGAAACCATGATTTAAGATCAGTTGGTAACTGAATATAGGAGAAAGAAACTACATGAATGGATGCCTAAACAAGTGAAAATGAGCTGGTATTTATAGGCTTGAGTTTTACTGTTCACTGGTTCCCCCAGTTCTGTTGTAGAACAAAACCGGCGTACAGTAACTAAATCTGAATTTTGATTTGCAAAATCTTGAAAGATCATGTGTAATCTTGTGAGATCATGTTCAGATTTGGTAAGAAATATATGTTAACTATGATGTAAATATGTTTGAGGGTTTTTATATATTTTTATGTAAGGTGTACATTTTTATTCTAAAAATGTATTTATGTGATTTGAGTGAAAGTGCTATAATATGAAGGGTGATTTGATGAGTCAGATAAACTATTCGTTTAAAACTAATGAATTTCATTTTCTACTTTCAACAAGTTTATGTCTTGTTATTAACAAAACAAAGATAGATCGTAAAATATAAATAAACATTTTTACGGTTTATTTGTATCAACTGTTAAGAATACGAAAAGTATCGGTCACTTCCAATATAGTTAGTCATAGCTAGTAGTAAGTCGAATATGTAATGTTAGTAAGCTAACCGGGCCAAAGTCACATGAAAAGCACATAACCAAGCCGATGGAAGGTTATGGCTTAGAGTATTTATACCCTCTCCACACATGGAGAGGGTGTTGTTTGTTCATTTTCTCACACACACTTAATTTAATATTCTCTTCTTTGTTTCTCTCTCTAAGTGTTCATCTAACCACCTCTTTCTCTCTCTAAAACTCAAAACTAATTCCATTCGTTAGGTGTTAAGATATTCTACAATTGGTATCAAGAGCCATGGGGTGTTTGTGAAGGTTTTGTGTGTGTTTTTCTACCCTTTTTACTCGTTATTTTGGTTTGATCCATTCAAAAAGTTATCACTTTTTGAGGGTTTAAAAACAATAAAGCTTTAAACTTTCTTTCTTATTTATCTTTGTTTAGGCTAGAAGTACAAGAAAATATTTGAAAAACCATTAAAAACATCATCTTTTTGAGTCTTTTTGGTTATAAAAAGGGTTTTGTACCAAGAATCTTGATTTCAAATTTTTCGTGTCAAAAACGTTAAAGTTTGTGTTTTTAAGGTTCTAATAGTCTTAGATAGGTAAGAAGTACAAGAAATATCGGGTAAAAACGTCAAAAAGTGAGTCTTTTTAAGATTTTTGGTTTTTGAGTTTCGAAGTGTATTGGGCAAACTATACGTATAGGCGAAGTATACAAGTTTGTTATTAAGGCGATTTATACATTTTGTTCAGGTGAAGTATACGAGTTTCTATTCAGGCGAACTATACATTTTGTTCAGGTGAAGTATACGATTTTCTGTTAAGGTGATTTATACGTTTTGTTTAGGCGAAGTATACGAGTTTTTGTTAAGGCGATTTATACGTTTTGTTTAGGCAAAGTATACGAGTTTCAGTTCAGGCGATTTATAAGTGTTTTTTATTACACAGGTGATTTATACATTGTATCTAAAGGCGATTTATACATCTTCCTTTAGGTGACTTATACATTTTGCTAGGGTGATTTATACGCCTTACTTGGGAAAACTATACACTTTCATTAGGTGAATTATACGGTTGTTCTTTTGATTTATAAAATCCCGTGAAAACTCGATTTCCCGGTTTTATCAAGAATTGTAAAATCCCGTGTATTCCAAAGACTCAACTTTATTAATCAAACCTCATTTTAACACAACAACCTCCAATCACTGTACGATCATTTTATCTTATCACATTAAAATGGATTCAATTATTCCACTTGGACAAAAGAATAATCTTGCTGAGTATATGATACTCTCCGGTGCTGACAATCGTCCACCTATGTTGGACAAGGAATTGTATGATTCTTGGAAAAGTCGAATGGAACTTTACATGCAAAATAGAGAACACGGAAGAATGATACTTGAATTAGTTGAAAATGGTCCACTCATTTGTCCTACTGTTGAAGAGAATGGAGTGATCAGAACAAAGAAATATGTTGAGTTATCTGCTGTTGAGAAAATTCAAGTTGATTGTGATATGAAAGCAACCAATATTATTATTCAAGGTCTACCAACTGATATCTATTCACTTATGAATCATTACAGAGTTGCTAAAGATTTATGGGAGAGAGTTCAATTGCAGATGCAAGGTACCTCTTTGACTAAACAGAAAAGAGAGTGCAAACTGTATGATGCATTTGATAAGTTTACTCACATTAAGGGGAATCACTTCATATGTATTACTTGAGATTCACTCAGCTGAACATCTAGAACATGAAAATGGAGCAATTTTTTAACACCCCAAATTTACTCGCAGCGGAACCAATATTTGGGTGTTAATTTCATAGCACAATAGTCACAAGAATATAAAGAACAATTCAAAAAGAGACGTTTTAAAATCAACATACGTCATGTTACTAATTTAAGTTTCAACAAGATGTCCCATGAAAGTTACCCAAAAGAAACATAAAAAGTTATCAATGACAACCAAACTTGTTTTTGAGCAAAGGAGTTAATTTTTCATATTTGATAAACAAAAATTTAGCGCAAATCCTCCTTTTCATTGCCTCCAAGCCTCTGGGCTTCAATTACCTGAGATAAAACATGCTAAAAAGTCAACACGAAGTTGAGTGAATTCATAGGTTTTATAAGTGAATAAGAGTTGAACACAAGCATTAAAATATTCATAAGCATCATATAGACTTGTGGGCCAAACAAGCTATTAACCAATAGTTGCATTGAGCTCGTGCCACCGATCCCATTTCGCATAATTTAAATAATCATAATCATATACCAACAATATTCATCAATTGCCCCCAAGGTTAGGTATTACGTCATATACCTACTAAAAATCTCCACACAATAGGTCCGTATATTGGGACTGCTCTCAATCGGATCCAAAGCCCAAAAACTAAACCGAGCTGCTTAACCTATAGCGCTATTTATTGTGCAAGCGGCTACCCATCATAGGTAGTTAACGGCTTACGATTGGGGTATTTTGATGTAAATCTACTCAAGCAACCTATCACATATAATTGGGTCCAAGCTTACAAGAAAACTACTTGTGTTCATTTTAGAAAACTAGCATGTATCTCCCCCGCGGGGTTTAAGAAAAACATTTGAAAAGCGAGGCTATGAACTCACCGTAAGTCAAATAAGCAACGAGGATTGAGAAGCTGAATATATGAATCGAGAGAGGTCACCAACAATCACCGACAACCTATAGGATGTGACGCAACTTAGTATAGTATATAAGTAAAAACAATACGTAAGAATAGTTTGAAGAGTATGAGATATGTTCCTAAGATATGCACAACATTGCACCAAGACTTATCTAAGGTATTTTTACTCCCCAATTGGTGTGTGACCTGATCTTATATGTATTTAAACATCTACCAAGTTTCGCCATCTAATTCCAATTTTAGATATGGTTATCTATGCATTTACAATTTTTAACCAAGACGCAAAAACTGAAATTCTGGAATTGACTCATGTTCATTGACTTGTATCTCCTAATCTATAAATGGTACAAACACATGGCTTTCACTCCTGGAAATCACTTGAAGTCTAGTTTTCAAAAATTTAAGCCAATCAATCAATCCATTTACCAATCCACGGGAAATGGATTTTTACTAACCGTAAGTCAAAACAGAAAGTTGACTGAATTTTTACTCCTTACGGAAAAGACCATAAATCCTAATCTATAATAGAAATAGATGTGAGGCCAATTGCTGGAGCTTCCCTAAGATGTCTAGTACTGACCCATGCTTTAAAACTCAAACTTTTAGTTCAAAAACCTGGAGATTAACACGTTTTCTAATCAAAGGTCCAGACTTGACCTATTTTCGTATTTTGACCATAACTTCCTCATCCGGAGGAATTGGTTGATCATCCAACTATCACATGATGCTAAGACCTATATCTATTCAACCATATAATTTAATCACAGGCTCCAGGCCAAAAATATTTGAGAAAACATACGTTTTTGCTACTGATTTAAAATAGTCCCTATGAAATCCATCCAAACCTATTCTAAACTCATCCAAAACACAATCAACCCTCATGCAATGCTACTACATATCTCTTTCATAACATAAATTTTTAGATCAAACCAAAGATCATAAGATTAAGATCATGCATGCCTCAAAAGAATCAAAATCAAGCACATGCATCTCCATAAAAATTAGACAACAATTTAGGGTTTTTAGAGGAGACTTACAACACAAAATAGAAGCAAGAAAAGGATCAAACACAACCCTTAGGTGGGTGTGTAGGGGCTGCCGAATCCACAAGGATCAAACCAAGACCAATCAAACTTTTTAATATACCCAAAACCTTTTAAAATCAAACCCTTGTTAACCCTTTTGCTTCAAATCAAATCAAAACTCTAAAACTTGAAATCTTTAAGAAATCAAGAACTTATGAACTCCATGCATGATGATTTTTATTGGTGAAGGAAGATTAAAGTTTATGGTAGTAATGATTTAAGGTTAAAAGGAGTAGATTTGGTGGAGATTGGATGATGAGAATGGTGGTTTTGGTGTTACAGTTCGACAGAGATGATATGGGAGAAGCATGCGTGTGTTTTTATTTAACTGATATGGAATAAGCGTGCTATGGGTTTTATAAAAAGAGGAGAGATTTTAATTATATAAGGAATCCCTTATCTAGTTTGTATCGCCCCTATCTAAAGATTAGGAAAAGAGTCGTTGTATAATACTAGAATAGTTTCCAAAGATAAAAAAAATTACTAAAGGGTGCGTTTGATAGGATTAATAACCGGCCCCTCCTATTTGGTTGGGCTTGGTTGGGCTTTTGTTTGCTAATTTGTTATATTACTTAGTTTTCAAGCCCGGTAACCTATTTAACTCGCTATTTGATTAAAAATCACGATTTCTTCGACTCGATTTTGGCTAAACACAAATAAAAGATGGGAAATAATAAAAATAAAATAAATTAAGCTCTCATGGCTAAATATGGTTTTCATTTTTACCAAATTTTAATAACTTATAGTATTTTGGCCCGAAAGCTAGTTCGACACTCAAATTTTGCAAAAACGCAAATTTAAACACGTCACACCCAAAATAGGTCGGATATATTATTTCCAACTAAAATACCTCAAATGAAATTTGCGAGGATATAATTAAACGCCCATTGGCTTCTCGATCGATAACGGGTGACTTACGGTCCGAAACTCGCCAAAATCCAAGTATTTTGATTTCAACCAAATATTTGAAAATGTAAATTTATAAAATTTATATAGGAGTTAAAATAAGTAGTGACCTTTTATACGAGAGTTTACATCCTCCTATCCTTACGGGAGCGACGTCCCGACGCTCGATTGTCGCCATGCCTTCTCTTCTTGCTCGGGAATAGATGAGAATATCGTCGATGAATACGATTACGAATTTATCACGATACGGCTTACAGACACGATTCATTAAATCCGTGAACACCGCCGGTGCATTGGTTAGACCAAACGGCATTACTTGGAATTCATAGTGACCATATCTCGTTCAAAAAGCGGATAATTTAAATTGTACGATTAGCGAAAGTTTTAAAATTGACGGTTTTAATAATAATCGGCTAAAATAATAAAAATGAATTATTTAAATTTATAAAAATAGATACGAGATTAGAATTAGTAGTGACCTTAAATACGGGAAATTTTTAAAGATAAAAATAAAGAAGTTTACACTTAAACGGATAAACTGCCTATATCGGCTTAAGATTAACAAGAACGAGAAATTGCGAATCGCGTAAACCGTAAAACATAAAAGTTCACTTTACAAGAAAAATGAGAATGAAATATGAATTAAATATGGACATTAGAAGACGGATTATCACAAATTTCAAGTTAATACCAAGTTCTTAAACAGTCTTCCACCTGAATGGAGTAAGTTTGTGACTGATGTCAAGCTTGTAAAGGACTTGCATACTACCAACTTTGATTAGCTTCATGCATATCTTGAACAACACGAATTCCATGCAAATGAAGTCTGTCTTTTACGTGAACAAAATCAAGATCCACTTGCATTTATTGCAAATCAGCAGATGACACAACCTCACTTCAACACTTATCAGTCTTCATACAACAATCCTCAACTTCTATAATAGTTTCCACCATCTCCGTATGGATCAATTCATCCCAATCAACATTACTCATCTACTTATCTATCACAACCTCAATTCAATCAGTCATCCATTCCACCATCATATCCATATCAGTCTCTAATAAATCATCAAACCTTATATTTTCCATAAATTTCTTATCAATCACCTAAAGTTTCTACACAGCCAATAACTGAGTCGCCTCTTGTGGACTCAGGTTGTAACATACCCAAATTAGGTCACAGCGGAATTATGTCCGAGAGTGTTACTTCATAAGTACATTGGACAAGATATGAGAGAACGACCTCTAAATGCGTCGTTTGAAAAGTGATCTCGTTGATTTAACCAAAAAATGAATTTGTTATAACGTTGGTCCTAAAGTTTGCATCAATAATGTAAGACTAAAATAATACAACAAGATTTGTTTGTAGAAATCCATGAATGTAGTCTTGTATAGTCTAGACTCCAATGCACGTTATGTATGTCAAGCATCTAATTCACCTAAGAAAAACATGCTCAAAAGGGTCAACATAAAGTTGGTGAGTTCATAGATTTTGGTAAATGTAAATGCAAATGTTGGATCAAAGATTTGTAAAGAGTATATGACCATTTCAATTGTTATAATAGTTACCAAAATTGTATGCATAAATTTTGAAATCAAAAGATGTGTATGACTATTTTATCCCATACGATCTTCATAAAAAGTTGAGTATAGTTGGAACAAAGCGTTTGTAAAGTATGCATGACCATTGTATCCAATAAAGTAGTCACCATGTGTGATTACGATTGCACCCCTAAGTTCATGAAACTGTGACGTAGACTTATATGTATGCCACTTTATTCAAGGCACAATAAGAGTTCATGAGTATGTAGTTGTTGGCCCTGTAGACACCAATCCAGTCGTGCTCCGACATGGTATAACATTCGTTTGTCCAGTGATAGCTAATCACCCGAACGGGGATTGTCACACCCTAATAGATCTTTTTTATAACATTCGCGCTCACCCTCTAAGTGATTTACAGTTCATGCAACCTAAGCTAATCCGTAATCATTCGAGTAAAAGTAAAGTTGTTGCGTCTATAAGTAAAACAAGTATTGTATCTCACCGCCCCATGCTCTTCTCTTTCAGCCCTTGCTGGTGAAAGTCTTAGAATGAGTGCAACCTAATTAATTTTAGGTCGTATGAGTACTAAGTACTTTGAATAACTAATACCGTATATAATTCTATATAGCTACATCACCATCTAATTGTATTCAAGAAATAATATTTGTAAAGTTAAAATGTTTAAAAATATTACATTAGTAAAAATGACATAACTTTATCGTTTTAAGCCCGTTTCGTATGTTCTTTACGTCCACGCTTTCGTTCTAAGAAGATTTATCAAAATATTACATTTTAGTATTTTAAGTCCTCTGATGAACAATACTTTTTACTGTTCATGCACTTTTATAAATTTATTTTTATAAATTTAATTAGCGTAATCTTGTAAAAGTCATATTTATTCGTTTTAACTCCGATTTTAGTTATTCTTTCGAGCACGTCTTTGTAATTAAAAGTTCTATCAAAGTATGATATTTTTCAAAAAGTATCTGAGATGAACAGTAACTTGTTTTTATAAAAGTATTTATTATCGTAAACATGAAAAATCCATAACTCCTTCGTTATAGAACAAAATGTAACACCCCCTTTTTTACATATAGCAGCGGAAGCTAATCTAGGGTATTACTTCATAGTAAAACAGTCATAATCATAGAAAACGACTCAAAAGAGACGTTTTTGGAAAATTTTGTAATCATTCATTTATTCATCAGAGTTTTACAAAAGGACAGGTCTCAAAATCTAAAAACATAAAGTTTGAATGTCATGACGTGTAGTATTATTAATAAATCAAATTTAAAAATAACAACTATTTTCTGATTTTGAATCAGAATGTTGTTGTCTTTTATAAAGTTTATAAACTTATTGGGATAAAAAGCCGTAGAAAACCAACGAAACATTTCAAATTTTGAACGATATTGGTACGTGTACTCAGAAACAATGATCCGCATTTGGTACGTGTACTTTCATAAAGTGTTCTCATGTGCACATTTTGATGGCGTGTCATACTTGATAGGCTGACACGTGGCACATCAAAAACGTGACACGTCATCAAAATATGCAAATGAGAATACTTTATGAAAGTACACATACCAAATCGACAATTGTTTCAGTACACGTACAAACTCGATAAATTGTGAAAAGTTTGTTTGTATTCTACGGCTTTATCCCAACTTATTTTTATAAGTTTTAACTTAAATCAAATGGCTACAAGTCCTCTACAATATTTCGTACCACATGTCTCATATATTTTAGAGTCTTAGTTATCATCATTTGTCCAAGCAATTTCCATGATAACAAGTCCCTTTATTTGTTCATTTACAACTTAAATAAGTAGACTTTTTGAGCAACTAGTTTATATACACTTTTATAAACTAAACTATACTTGTATAATGCGTATACTTCCATTACAACATGATCTTAACATTAATATAACATATGACAAAGTAAATCAAACCATGATCAAAAGTAAAAAATCCATTGTTACCTGTTTCATATGTTTCCTGAGAAGGTATTCTACTATATATAAACATTATATACACATAAAATCACAAATGTAAAGAGTGTAGGGTTTTTAGATGACCTTATGATGAAGTATGATGAAGAGTAACAAGATCTAAACCCTAGTTTAGATTCAAAACCCAAGCTTCTAATACTAAGAAACCCTAAATTCCAATAAAACCCTAATCTTGAACCTGTCTTGATTAACCCCTTTAAACACTAAACCAAGCCTTCAACATACCTTAATACCTTAGATATATTAGATACTTGAATACTTGGTAAATAAAATTGTATAGATTATTTAGGGTGTTTGTTTTTCGCCGTGGGTAGGGAGATAGCCAAAGAGAGTGTTGGTGTTGTTTTTACTTAAAGAAAATGAGTTGTGTGATATCTCTTCTAGTATGATTGTATTTATACACCAATGAGTTAGTCAAGTTGCTAGTCTAAAGTCCAAGATCAATAATTCACAAGGTCAGGCAAGATAAGGGAATTAAGGAAGAAAAATGACCAAAACACTAGTCATGGCATGATGTTTTAATGAGTTCTATGTTGTACAAGATTTAGTTGGTGATTTGTGAGCTCTATGTCCCCTTGGGACTACATTTGCATCTGAAAATTAAGGGGGAGGGACTAGTTGATTTTTGATATTTTGTAGCAATATTGAAGTGTTACTTGAAGTTTAAATGTGTAAAGGTTAAATGTAGAAGTATAACTTGTAAAGTGTATGTATTGGTTTGGTTCCTTTATGTAGAATTCGGCCTAAATGATAAATGTGGGTGAAGTTTTATAAAACTTTGAGTATTGGGTACAATAATGGGTATTTGTTGAAGCGTAGATAAGTTTTGGTGGTTCCGGGTATGCCTAAACGTATTTTATCGCGAAACGTAAACACTTTACGTAACCAAATAAAAAATAAAACATGAAAAGTTAATAATTATCCTCCAATAATTATCTAATACTTGCTTGACGTAAACATTTAATTGTTTGATGCCGATTACGTTGAATGATAATTTTTAGCTTTCGCATTTATCTTAACTAGACGATTAAAAGTAAAAAGCAAACGCGTACGAGACTAAAAATAAATAGTGAATTAAATGACGTCGTAAAATGACCTTAAAACACGGGGTGTTATATTGTAAGTACCACATAATCTTTCCACTTAAGGTTGTGTGTTCTTGCATGGACACCAGGTGTATTCCATAACTCATATGTAGGATTATGGTTGTGTTTGCTCTTTTTGGTTATCACACATCTAAGTTAAACAAGAAGAAATCATATGTTTGCTTTCTTTGATGTGTGGTATTTTTTTGCTTTTACAGTAACTTGTATCTGGGACTAAACTTATATACGCCAAAAAGATTCAAAATAAGCTACAAAGAATAAACTTATTCAACATAAGCCGAAAACCACATAAACAATAAGTTTTCTATATAATCTTAAATAGACACCTCCTAAATAGATTCATTAAAGAATTATGTCAATTCTCGGTTACAATAGTGATTGTACGATGTGGATGCCAGCTATGATATGAAGTGGAAGACGTATAAGAAAAAAATGATGTAATTTAACGTCAGTAATTTATCAAATTGTTTTGGGTTAAAAGTTTTGCGCGTACATTTTGACAACATGGTTTAAAAGTTTGTTGCAAATGTGAAACATTTACTAGTCAACTTATATATTTCACGTACTCATACGAGAGATTTGGAATTATCTTTTTTTTTTGAAAGGTGAATTTTTATTAAACCAAAACTAGCAAGACGCTAGATAATTACAAAGTAAGTAAATGAGGGTTTTTAAGCCACTAAATCCAACTAAAAGACCCTTTACATCTATAACGACGCCAATAAAATGGTCGAGATACCACGTCTTCAAATATGATCGCCTTGAAAGGACTCTTCGAGTCGAAAATGCATTTGTTTTGGAAATTGCAAATGAGCCACCACATGGCATAACACACTCCTTCAAGAATCTGCTTATGCTTAACCGAAACACGAATGTTCAAAATCCAATCTAACCACTCTTCATATAAAGACAACTCCATATAGCTAACATCCATCCACCGATATCGTAACGCAAAATCTCTCTAGCTATTAGGCAATTGAAGAAATTGTTCAAGAATTTTCAGCCGCCTCACCACACATGGGCATATAATAACTCGATTTCATACCTCGTAAAATATTAATTCAGCTGGTAAACAACCTAACTTTACTCTCCAAGCATGGATATTTACTTTAATAGGCATCGCTTTGATCATCGCGTCATGGAAGCTACCTCTGGCAACATATTCTTATCAAGTAACTTCCTAACCGAAGCAAAGAAAAAATCACCCGAGCCCTCCAAAGACCACTACCAATCTATCCCCATTTAGCGAGCAAAAGAAACTTCCACCTTTTCTACATCCGAGAATCAAACTAGGAGGCCTTTTTCCACACCTCCTCTAGGGATCTCGTCTAAAAGAATACCCAATTACAATGAGCCATCATTTGAAGAACATCAAATATTCTTACTCGACACTCCTAATGCGTATACTCAGGGAGTACAAGTATTTAAAAGCAGTACCACCTCACCAAGCATCCTCCCAAAACAATGTATCTGCCCTATTTCCCAACTTTTTATGAATGAAACTAATTAAATCAATAACTCGGTCTTTAAGTAGTGCTACTTTATGAACTATATCAAATCATAATGACGGAAAAGTTCGGATTAGCCTTCTAGCCAATTTTTCCATCTCCTCCATGAATTGCTTTCACTACCCGCGCCCATAAGGGAAAAACTTGAGAAAAAAATCACCACACCCATTTAAAAATAAGGGCTCTATTCAACCCGAATAAACTTGACACCCATAAACACCTTTTGTGTTTTAAAGCCAACACTTTTTCCATTTCACCCATAATGGCTTTTCCGACAACCAAGCTCAAACTCATTAAAAAGTGATCTCTAATGATTCCATATGTTGTTAAACAACTTTATCTTTTATCGTCGACTTATAAATAATGACATATGATAAATCGGCATTGAGCCTAAAACCAATTTAATAAGAGTTAATCTACCTCCTATTGAAAGGGACTTCATCTTCCATCTTGATAGCCGATTAGCCATACCCTCCATCGTCTCATTCCAAGATTGGATACGAGACATAAGGCCGCCCACTTTTGACCCTAAACATTTGAATGCGGTTTAAAGAGTAACACAACCAATCTTCCTTGTTGCTTGAACCAATTTGTCGGCATCCACATAAATTCCCAAAATTTTACTTTTGCTCATGTTAATACGAAGCCCCGATGCATGATGAAAACAATCCAAAACGTGAACAATAGTATTAATATTAGACTCATTCCACTGACCTACAAATATAGTATCATCGGCATAGAACATATGTAAGAGATGTAACAACGGATCTCAAGAGATACCATTGAACATACATGCATCCATCACTCTTTGGAACGAGACGTGTAGACTTTCCATAACTAGAATAAACAAAAAAAGGGATAGCGAATCCCCCTGTTTTAAACCTTTGTAAAATTGGAATTCCTCCGTGGGCTACCATTCATGATAACCGAACGTCTAGAAGAGTAAAGGAAATTTTGAATCCACACACGCCACTTATCACCAAAACCAAATTTTCTTAAAATGTCATCCAAATAGTCCCACCGAACCGAATCGTAAGCCTTCTCAAAATCGACCTTAAAAACTAAAGACTGTTTCTTTTTAGACTTGCACCATTGGAAGATTTCGTTCAAAATAAATGGCCCATCCAAGATTTGCCTATCAGCAACAAAGGCTGATTGAACCTCATTAACAAGACTACCCAAAACGACCACAAGACGATTAGCCAATAATTTTGCAATGATTTTATATAAGCTCCCAATTAAGCTAATAGGTCTAAAATCCTTAACCATATTAGCATCATGAGTCTTTGAAATCAAAGTAATAAAAAAAGAATTCCCACCTTTAGGAAAGTAACCTTTTTGAAAAAAAAAACTCACCGCATCCACCACATCGCTTTCGATGATTTTCCAGTACCGAGGATGAAAACCGAACGTAAAACCATCCAGACTAGGGGATTTATCAATCCCACAATCCCATACTGCCCTTTTTATCTCGTCTTTAGTCACTTCGCATTCCAAATCCGCTTGTTGATCAGAATTCAAAATATTCAAAAAGTTCATATCCACCTAAAGATGAGTCTCTTGCGGTTGATCAAAATGCTTTTTAAAATGAGATAGAAACTCACTTTTCACCAAGTTAGGCGATTCGGTCCAATTTCCATCAATCAAAATGCCGCGATTAACAAGCTGACTCCTCTTTTGTTAAGGATACCGTGATAATACTTAGAATTCTCATCTCCCTCTATAGCACATTTAATCTTCACCTTTTGAGCTACCTCCATCGTTTACAGTTTCTCTAATTCTCGAAGCGATCTAACGACATTGGTTCTTTTATTCACTACGTCTTCATCACCTTCGCCTTTATCTATAACCACATCCAACTCTGCAAAATCAGCTTTTAACTTTCTTATATTGTTGCCAGTGCCTTCCTTATTTGTTTTGTTCCACACACAAATCTTTTCTTTCAGGTATTTGAGTTTTTTCATCATCTTGATTTTTGCATTTGTATCTGCCACAAGAGCTGCTTTCCAAGACTCTCCCACAAGCTTATCAAAACCTTCCATGTCAAACCAATAATGAAAAAACCTAAATGGAACCGGCCCATAATCATAATATGATTCACACATTAGTGGATATTAAATCATTACTTATAATACATGTTTTCAGTTGTAAAACATATAACATTTATTACTAAAATCAATTTAATAGAGTCTCATTGTTCATGAAGTATCCTCATTATTTTTGCTATTCACCTTTAATGCATCATAGTTATCGCATCATGGTGTTATTGCTTAGTGCATCATGATGCAGTAAAATAACAATGTGATGCAGTAGATTTTTGCATTATGATGCATTAGATTTATACATTATGATGCATATTTACACTTGGTTTATGGCAGTAATTTTTATATAGTGATGCACTTAAATATAATAATATAGGTTATTAGTAAATTTTACACATTCTATGCAGTAATTATTCATTATGATGGCAATTGAATGTGATTCACTGAAATTTTATACATTGTAAATTTTCAGATGATTTTGCCAAACCTGTGGTTTGTGAAAAGGAAAAATTTTTCTTCTCCTCACGCCACCCCAAGGTAATTTAAAAACGGTTTAAGGTTTGTATGCGCGAATCAACCATTAATTTTTTTTTGAAAATTTAAAAGAAAAATCCGAAAATTTAAATAACAAATTTTTTCAAAAAAAATTTTCCGAATGTTTTTTTTTGAATTTTTTTCCGATTTTTTTTCGAAATATATTTTTTTTTTCCGAAAATTTCTTTTCACAAACTTTTTTTTTCAAAATTTTTTTTTCAACTTTTTTCTATAAGTATGCATTTTAGTGCATCTGTTTGAGGTACTTTAGGGCATCCGTTTGGGTAAAAGGTTTTACTAAATTATAAACTGTGATACACTGATTTTGAATTAGACTTGGTGCATCACATTGTATATAACTAGTGCATCATAGTATATAAACATGATGAATCAAAATTGAATTAAACTATAAACAATATGATGCTTTAAATAGTGAGTAGTAACCCATAACTATAGATGCAAAAAACCAACATTCTGCATCGCAAATGGATATTAAATCATTATTTATAATACATGTTTTTAGTTGTAAAACATATAACATTTATTACTAAAATCAATTTAATAGAGTCTCATTGTTCATGAAGTATCCTTATTATTTTTGCTAATCACCTTTAATGCATCATAGTTATCGCATCATGGTGTTATTGCTTAGTGCATCATGATGCAGTAAAATAACAATGTGATGCAGTAGATTTTTGTATTGTGATGCATTAGATTTATACACTATGATGCAGTAGTTTAAACATTGTGATGCAGTAGATTTTATACATTGTGATGCAGTAAATTTATAACATTGTGATGCAGTAGATTTACACATTCTGATGCAGTAAATTTATAACTTTGTAAAAATTTACAATGTGTTGCCCAAAATTTACACTGACATGCAGTAAAATATACAATTATTAATGCATATAAATTTACAATGATGCAATAAATAATAAATAATTTAATGCAATTAAAATTTACACTGTGATGCATTAAAATATACTATTTAATGTAGTAAAATTTACATCGTGATGTAGTAAAATATACAATTTAATGCATTAAAATTTACAATGTGATGCAGTAAAATATACAATTTAATGCAGGAAATTTTACAATGTGATGTTAGTAAAATACACAATTTAATGCAGTAAAATTTACACTGTGATGCATTAAAATATACAATTAAGGTAGTAAAATTTACACTATAATGTAGTAAAATTTACAATCTGATGCAATAAAATATACATATTAATGTACTCGAATTTACACTGTGATGCAATAAAATATACAATTTAATGCAGTATAATTTAATGCGGTAAAATTTGCACTATGATGTAGTAAAATATACAATTTTAATGCAGTATGTAGTAAAATATACAATTTAATGTAGTTAAATTTACAATGTGATGCAGAAAAATATACAATTTAATGCAGTAAAATTTACACTGATGAAGTGAAATATACAATTTAATGCAGTAAATTGTACAATGTGATGCAGTAAAATATACAATTTAAGGTAGTAAAATTTACAATTGATGCAGTAAAATATACAATTCAATGCAGTAAAATTTACAATGTGATGCTAGTAAAATATACAATCTAATGCAGTAAAATTTACACTGTGATGCTTTAAAATATACAATTTAATGTAGTAAAATTTACAATTTGATGCAATAAAATATACAATTTAATGCATTAAAATTTACAATGTGATGCAGTAAAATATACAATTTAATGCAGTAAAATTTACAATGTGATGCTAGTAAAATACACAATTTAATGCAGTAAAATTTACATTGTGATGCATTAAAATATACAATAAATGAAGTAAAATTTACACTGTGATGTAGTAAAATTTACAATCTGATGCGGTAAAATATACATATTAATGTACTCAAATTTACACTGTGATTCAATAAAATATACAATTTAATGCAAGTAAAATTTGTCACTATAAGCATAAAATATTACAATTTAAATGCAGTAGTTGTAAATATACAACATAATGTAGTTAAATTTACAATGTGATAACAGGCAAATGTAGACAATTAATGCAGTAAATTATACACTGATCATGCATTTAAAATATACAATTTATTGCAGTAAAAATTTCAACTAAATGTAGTAAATTTACAAAAAGAATTAGTATAGTTAACATATTAAAATGTAGTAAAATTTACACTGTGAATAGTTCAATAAAAATATACAATTTTAATGCAGAAGAAATCTGCACTAGAGATACAGTCCAAATATACAAATTTTAGATGCAGTAAAATTTACAAAGTGATGTAGAAAATATTCAATTTATTGTATAAAAATTTAAACAATGTATGCAGAAAAAATATACAATTTAATGCAGTAAAATTACACTGATGAAGTAAAATATACAACTTAATGCAGTAATTTTTACACTATGATGCATAAAAATATACAATTAATGCAGTAAAATATACAATTGATGCAGTAAAATATACAATTCAATGCAGTAAAATTTACATTGTGATGTTAGTAAAATATATAATTTAATGCAGTAAAATTTACACTGTGATGCATTAAAATATACAAATTAATGTAGTAAAATTTACACTTTGATGCAGTAAAATATAAAATTTAATGCATTAGAATTTACAATGTGATGCAAGTTATATTTTTATGTAAACAAGTGGACAAAAACATAAAAAAAACAGACAAAAACGTAAAAAAAACAGATTAAAACGTAAAAAAACAGACAAAAACATAAGAAAGGGACAAAAACGTAAAAAAAAAGATGAAAACTCAAAAAAAACATAAGAACACGTAAAAAAAACTAATGAAAACGTAAAAAAATGAACGAAAACGTAAAAAACAGACGAAAATGTAAAAAATCAGACGAAAACGTAAAAAACGGACGAAACGTAAAAAAACTGACGAAAACATAAAAAACAGAAGAAAACGTAAAATAACTAACCAAAACGTTAAAACACGGATGAAAACGTAAAAAAACTGACGAAAACGTAAAAAACTGACGAAAACGTAAAAAACAAACGAAAACGTAAAATAACTGACGAAAACGTTAAAAACGGACGAAAACGTAAAAAAACAGACAAAAACGTAAAAAAACAGACGAAAACGTAAAAAAACAGACGAAAACGTAAAAAAACAGACGAAAACGTAAAATCAGACGAAAGCTTAAAAAAAAGACGAAAACGTAAAAAAACGGACGAAACGTAAAAAAACTGACGAAAACGTAAAAAAACTGACGAAAACGTAAAAAAAAGACAAAAACGTTAAATAACTGACGAAAACGTAAAAAACGGACGGAAACGTAAAAAACGGGTGAAAACGTAAAAAACGGACGAAAACGTAAAAAACGGACGAAAACGTAAAAAAACAGACGAAACGTAAAAAATGACGAAAACGTAAAATAACTGACGAAAACGTTAAAACCCGGATGAAAACGTTAAAAAACTGACGAAAACGTAAAAAACGGACGAAAACGTAAAAAAACAGACGAAAACTTAAAATAACTGA
>BQNB010034662.1:2861-51438 GCA_026074375.1 Tanacetum coccineum
TTTTTTCTTACCTCACTATCACGTTTAGCTACTTCGACTTTGTCCTCTTCCGCTATCTTCTTTTGTTGATTGATTTGTTCTTCAGTTAGATGTATGTGCTTTCCATCTTCAGTGACAAAATCAAACTTCTTTACTTTCTTTATCCTAGAAGATTCGACCATAGATCCGGATAGGTGAGTTTCATCATCATCAGAGTCACTTTCATTACTCTCTTTCATAGCCTCTTCTGAAGACAAGGCCTTTTTGCCCTTGTCTTTCTTGATATGTTCCCCCTTAGTTTGAGAGGAGCCTTTTGGTGGACTTTGAGGAAAGGGATATTGCATTTGAGTTGTAGTGGTTGTGATGATTGGTGTTGTTGGTTTCGGTTGTTGTTTGTGCAGGTTTTCCTTTTATGCTCTTCTTTGAAAAAGCTGGGAGATTATGGCTTGATTTGTGTTCTTCTCCCCCTCAGCAGGTTGAGTGCCAGCTTGGCCTACTGAAAGAACACTATCACCCCTAGTTTTCTTTGATGTAATGGCCTGAGCAAACTGATTCAAGGCATTTGTGACTTTGTTGAGAAGACTTGGAAGAGTATCCAAGGTCTTTAGCTTAGCCTGAACCATTTCAACTTGTAATGGCACAGCAAGAAATTCAGCTGGCAGTTCCCACTGAAGTGTCTTCAATTCAGCAACTTGTGATGTAAGACTAGTTACAGTCTTTGTAAAATCTTCCAGCTTAGGGGGGATTTCTTTCAAATCTTTAGGGAGCTTAATTTCCAAGTTGTGAATTTGATTCTTTAATCCTTTTACCTCTTCAGTTAGGTCATTGAATTTGGAGGGAAGATCCTTCAGCTTAGTTGGTAATGAGCTGCTAAAGTCATAAGTAGATAAGATATTTGAAATTTAGATTTTAAAGACTTTACCAGTAGCTCATTGAGCTATTCTATATTAGGAAAGGAGGATTGAGCTTTTAGGAGTGCAGCTTCAGCTTTGTTCTTCTTGGCTTCCAATTTATGCATTTGACACTGAAGAATGAGCACCTGGTTGGTAAGCTCTTGAATTTAAAAAGACCTAGGAGATGAGGATTTAGGAACTGAAGTATCTTTAGTTTTAACATTTTTAGAAGCACGAACTTCATCATCCTCATCTTCATGACTATCATCCATAACAATGACAGGGTCATCTTTAGGTGAGTCCAGGTCTTTGAAGCTAGGTTTTACATGTGACACCAGCTTTGCAAGATCTTCCAACTTGATTGTGTTGGAGGTTTCTTCCTTAATTTGACTAGAAACCGAGATGGCCCCTTTTCTTATGATAGGCTGAGTGAGGACAATTTCCAACCCTTCACTAACAGATTTGGTTTGGTCTGCAAGAACATGTGGGTCAGTACCTGCAAATAGTGATCATATAAAGTGTTTTTGGTTCCTTCATTCATACCTTGTTGTTGAGGTACAAAATCACTAGGAGCAAAATTTCCAGGATCAGCTTCAGTTGTGGAAGCTGCTTAAGCATCATTTCCTGATGTAGACTCAGAGTGAATAATGAAAGATGCTGAATAAATAGGCTTATTTTTATTAAATGCTGACATATCACTATTGAGCTGAAGGTTGGCTCTTTCTTCACTAGTGAACCCTAAAGATGTTGGGCCACCAGTTGCTTGCTGGTCCTCTTTATGCATTCCAGTATCCATGGGTTTAGAAACTAGAGGCTGGCTTGGGTTTGAGCCTATGGCCGAGCCAGACTCTTTTCACTTTTTAGAATGGCCAATTTTGGAACCAGTGAATGCCTTAGAGGACCTACCTTTTGTTGTCTCTTTGCTGGAAACAAAGGGTTGTTTTGAAGAAGTTAAAGGCTTCTTGTGTCCAGTTTGAGCTCCAGGCTTTGTGCCTTGGGAAACACTTTCAGCTTTTGAAGAGGTTTTGGGAGCTTTAAAGACCACTGGCTTATCTGCAGCACATATAGCCAACATGTGGTATCTTGTAATTCACATTGTGTGAGTTAGCAAGTAGAATTTGACAAGTGTCCTAATGAGATTTATGGATGATCTCTTTTGGCTCTAGACTCAATAGTGCACTTTGATTTTAGTGATCAGAGGCTGGAGCAGACTGCCACCTTTTCAATATCAACTAACTCGGAGTGAGAGAGTCTAATAGAAATGAGTGTATCTCCGTGTGTTTTGAAACAATGTCTTTCTGACTTTGAGTCGCTATTGGAAGGGGTTTGGTGCTTAGCGTCACTGGGTCAATGTCTGTCTTCAATGTCAGGACAATACCTGCGTGTTCTGACAGATATGTATTGACCCGGTTTCTGCCTAATTGTATGTGGGATTCTTTATTTTAACTCCTTTATCCTTACATTTCTTTTTCATGCTTCACCCCCTTCAATGCATACCGAGACTTCATAACCAACACCTTGTTGGGTTTGTTCCAGTGTTAGGCTCCTCTCAGTAGGCATTATTCCTATTCTTACTTTTTCTCCTTTTTAATCATTACCTAAGGACGTATACAACTAAAACTTGTGGATAATCTGGGTAGATCCCTCCGGTTCTGGCTGGATCATGGGAACTCTGTAAATCTAAGGCTAACCGCATTATAACCTTCATAAATGTAAGTACATGGTCGGTACTTCTAGGTATTTCATCACAATCCCTTCCAAAAAACATTGAAAAATTTCATATCATAGTGTGTGATTTTAAATATCAAAAGTTTACACGTGAGCGTTTTTCATTATCACTAAAGCTCCCGTGTAAATTGTTGCATCGTTATTCGTTTTATATGCTAGGATATGGAGTGCATTGAGTCAATTTTATATGATCCACTTCTGTCAGTATTCATTAAGTCCAGTGTTAATCACATTTTCCTCCCATTATCAAAATGTTAATCCCTTGATTTTTTGGTATCAATTGATTAACCATTTTCGGGGACAAATGAGATATTGTCAGAAGATTGGACATTTATTGTCCCCCTAAATTTTGATGGGATTATAAGATGATGTTGAGTACAATTTTTGAAATTTTGCTTTACTAAGAAAATTCTTTGAAAAAATTTGTACTCGAGCACATCCTTATTTTTTCACCAAAAAAGGTCTACACTAGTAATGAACATATTCACAAGAAAAATTGTTATTTACGAGGTTTGACCTTTTTAAGATTGAGACAACCTATGATAAATCATTATGGTCCTTTGTAGTAAGCAGTAGGTAACCCCGTATGTCTTTCCACGATAAATCTCTCAAACTCCTCATTTTCATCTTTGTTTTTTAGGGGGCCTTTTGTCAATCGCTGGATCATTAGCTCTTGCGTTTGATTTGTCACGTTGGCTCCAAAAAGTCTGTGGCAAATACTCCTATTATTAATTTCCCTTGAGGCGTTCATTTAGAGCAGTACCGAACGTCATCTAGTAGTACCATCGCTGTAATGTGTAGTTCGTCAATGCGCATCAATCTGTTCTTCCTTGTCTTTGTTTTTCTCGTCAGTTGAATCTCTATGGATCGGAGTATGGTTATAAGCGTCTGTCTTCTCAGATTGGATCTGTTACGTGTCTAGGCCTTTGTGAGGTTGAGTTTCTTACTGTAGCTTTTCAACACCCAATTATAGATCTTCCACCAAGCCTGCTGGATGACAACGCTTTCTTATAAAAATTTCTTAAGGAGACATTAATATGCACTACGTTCTTACACGTTGAGATTTGTCACTTTTCCTCTGAACGAGAAGAAGCAGCATCATCTTCTGTCTTGGTCTTTTGTAGGTGGAAGTCGTCCCCTCTTTAAACTTGTTAAAGAAACGTATCATCTTCGTACAGTATAATACCATTCATGTTGCTTATAGTATTGCTTCGAATATTTTTCGTAGTGACAGCATATATTCCATCTTTTTGATTAGACGTCACGAGATTGATTCCTTGAGATAGGGTCGCAAATGCATTAGAATGTCTTACCTTTTTGCCCAATGTGAGATTTCCCAAAGAGGGCAAATTGTTGTATTTGACTTCATCATTTGACTCAAATAGAGTTAGGCACTAGTCTTCTATCCATTGGATTTGCCCGTAATCTGCAAACGTTGTCTTCGTAACTGAAGTAGAGTACTTGCGGTTGTCACACACCACCGTAGGTAATCAAGGTCGTTATTGATGAAGTGATGAAAAATGGTTATAACACGCGGGACCTTGAGCATTTGGAACTAACGATAGTGGCTGTCGCAGATCATGAGGATATTGCGACCTTCTGGGTTGTTCCAGTTCCAGTTTTTCCAGTTGGGGCTTTGTAGACTGCCTCACAAAAATATTCAGTTCAGTCAACACTCTTGCCATGTGCCTTCTCATCGCTCAAAGTTGTGACCTGCTAGCAATTCAGGATGTTAGAGTTTGAACATTTAGCCGATTTATCACAAAAGCGGAGAAGTCAAATGTAGAGTCGGTTAGTTCATCAAATGACTCTCGAGGGTCTTGTAGTGACAGATTGCTTAGCCAAGGTTGGACAAATTCATGAACGGCAGAGGAACGGCTTATTCCAGCTATGAAAAGTAAGAAGCGTAGTCGTGTAGGTTATTGAAAACCAGTCCGGAAGTGTTGGACCTATTCTTTGCTTGTTCATCAGAACAACTGTTTTCAAAAATTCTGGTGTGCGGGTGTTCAAGACAAATCCGTTAGTTTGCATAGTTCTCTACGGAGCAGATTTGGATAGCAGGTTTCTGGTGCGTCTTAGGGATCCTGTAGTGGTTAGTCTTTACTGCGGTAGTGGTTGTCGTTTCAACGTGGAGCACTGGTAGAAGCGGGTTTTTTTCCTGACCTTCTTATTTTAGACCTTACGGTCTGTTCCAGGGTGGGTTCATGATCAACATCTGCACTATCTCTAGGTCTTTTAATTGTGACCGTATCGCCTTATGATCTAAACAGATTTTTGTTGGCTTCATACTCTATCAACTAATGCCTTCGTAGAGCTGTATTTGAATGTCTGACGGTGAGAGAGTTGTTAGCTTCCTTTTGTCAATTAGATCTTTTTCAGCCTCAGTTCTGAAAGATTTGCAGTACATCTTGAGACGTGTTGGCTTCCTTTGATGATCGTTATCATGAACCTCAAGACTCGAGTTTGATCAATTACTAACCTTCTCGATTTTTGGAGTAATTGTGGAGACTTCCTTTTTGACTTGTTCCTTGATTATTTTTTCATTCCTTCATTGACTTGAGTCAAGGAATTGTTGATTTGCATTATTAGACTTCTTCTCGTAATTCTGTCTTACTTTCAATTGGACCGGCAACTTCCACTGTTCCTGCATTTTGTTTACTTAGATTATGATTCACTGATGCAAGTGTATGGAGGTTGCGCTTCAGCATATTGAGTTGTTTGTTGAGTCCGAGAAGTTGTTTCTACGCTTTTCTGTCTGTAATCAATGCCAAACATAACGAAGCAAAGTTAGGAGTTTTTGTAGCGAGGAGCTTGTAATAGGTAGCCGATGTCGGAATGGTGGTTGTTGAGTTTTGAAGGACGAGAGGATACGGTGTTGAGAGGGAGATTGGTTTATGCAGAGTGAAGGATAGCTCCATGATGGTGTTAAGGAGTATAAATTAGAGAGGTGGCTTAGTTATGTTGTCCAAAAATATCATCAACACCGGTATTGGTTTGGATTCAGCATGTTGAGATGAAGCCAGATGATACAGCCGAGCTTCTGTGTTTGACCATCAGGAATTTACCAGAGGTGTTAGGTCAACATGAGTGCTCTTTAATATCTGGGTCTGCTTGACCTGGGGTAATGTAATATAACATCCTGTCATTATATCATCTCTTTCATCAAGATGGTATTGGTATCTTCAATGCCTCATTTCCTTGATCCTCTTCATATGTAGCATCGTTATCCGACTTTGCCTCCTTCACATTCGTTCTTCTTCTTCATTGTCATATCTTCATTATATGATGATGGATTAGAGGGAGGGGTGTTGGAATTGTTGGATCGAAGATTCATTCTTATCAGGTTCCTCTTCATGTTTTATGTCATCATATGAGTTGTGAAGCTTTGGATGGACTCCAAAATCATCACATCATCTTCTGATACAGTTGTTCTTCATATATCATATACTTGAACCTTCTTCTTATCGTCATGTCATCCTCATCTCATCATCTTAGTAGTCTCATAGTCATTTTTATCTGCATTTCATCATCTTGGGATTGCTCATCATCTTGATCATCGTCACTTGTTTTCCAGAAGATATCATCGACTCAGATATAATCAGGTGCATCGGGAACCCTCTGGAGTAACACAGTTCTTCCTCTGCACCAGAACCACTGGATGAGATGCTGGGAGTTTCTTACGTGCTTTCATTTTGTGATTATTTTGAGTTGTTCAGCTCTGTCAATCCGCCATCAGAGATAGTCTCCTACTCTGTAGTCTTCTGTTTCCTTTTTAAACTTCTTTTCTTTCACTATCTTTGGGGACTGTGGAGGCTTAAGCTTAGTGATTTGTATCTGTAATCACTTTCTTTTACTTCCTTTTTTCTTTTGGAGGAATCATTCCGGAAGCAATAGCATGTAATTCTTTGTATGATTCAGAGGATGCGGATGTCCCGTTTGTTTAACTCTGTTGGGAAGTTTAGCACAACGTACAAGGTAGTCCATTGTAGTGTCTTCATTACTTGTAGATGACATTGATTGTTTGTGAACATTGGGTCATCTTGGCATAGTGCCAAGTGACTTGTTTCTTCGAGTGAATTAAGGGGTCTTTCTCATGACAAAGTTGACGATATCTTGGTGAATCGAGGAATAGTACATCGCATGCCCCTTATTCGTATTTTTTATTATTAATCTGGAAATGAAGTCCTCCCACAGAAGATATGCATAATCAACAGTCTTCTTATTGTATTTACCCCACAAGACTTTGAGTTTGAGAGACGAAGAATGTCATAGGATGGTTTACCACTGAGAATTTGTTGATGATAGCAGAAAATGGATCTCCAGGTTGATGCAGTTTATTGACATTACTCGTCAAGTGATCTTCCTTATTATCTCCAGAAAGGACCTAGGACTAGCTAGAAAGGGCGAGAATCTCTTTCTCTAGAGATGGTTCTTCAAACTTCTGATTACCGCTTTAGGGCAATTTGAAGAATGTATCTGAATGATCAAGGAACGATAATGTGCTTCTTGTTTTTCATCTTAAATACTGACACGATCGATTATGAAATTAAGCCAGAAGCCAGAATTCTTGCTTATAGATATCTGGAGCATCAGCTAGTTACTTTGGAATGCCTTTGTAGAAAGGATGTGAGCTTTAACATTGTATACCACTTAATAGAGTTGCTTTCTTTGATGTAACTACGAGCTTAAGCATAGAAAAAGATTACATTTACCATATCTTTAGTCGGTCAGCAGGAGCCACCAATTGATTCATCCAAGCAATATGATCTGCTATTGAGATTTCCATGAGTATGTTTAAGAAATGAGTTCGATACATTTTATAAGAAGACACAATCATTCTCATTGAGAACCTTTTTGGATTTTAGGCAATTTGAAGAACAATCTACTTAGATAGACTAATAGCGTATAAGACAAAAGGCACCTTATCCTATCAACTAAGTTGAGGTAGTTAATCCTTGGTCTTTGTCAAGCTTTTATTGCCTATTATAAACTAAGAGATTTGATTTATTTAATCTTAGTTAGAAAAAATTTGATCTTAAGTGTGTTATGTCAAAAATTGGTTAAGTGTTGATAACTTTACTCGTTCGGTCCTCAAAGAAAAAACACTTTGATCGGTTTTCACTAAATGCCACTCGTTTGGTCCATTTAACAAGCACTCGATCGGTCCATCTAAACATGCACTCGTTCGGTTCATAAAATCACACACTCGTTCGGTCCTCACTAACTTTCTTTCGTTTGGTCCTTAAAAGGATTTACTCGTTCGGTCCTTATTATGAGTTGCTCGTTCGGTCCTTACGAACAGTTGCTCGTTCGGTCCTCACTTTCTATCTCTTCGTTCGGTCCATGTTGTAAATCACTCGATCGGTCCTCACATTTAGTCACTCGTTCGGTCCATGTTCTAAATCACTCGATCGGTCCTCATGTTTAGTCAGTCGTTTCGGTCCATTTCTAAATCACTCGATCGGTACTCAATTTTAGTCACTTCATTCGGGTCCTATGTTAGATGACACTCGTTCGGTCCATATTATAAATCACTCATTCGGTCCTCATGTTTTAGACACTCGTTCGGTCCGTAGAATAAATCACTCGTTCGGCCCTTACATTTAGACACTCGTTCGATTCACAATAAGTTACTAGATCGGTCCATATGGTTTATACTCGTTTGATTTAAGTTTGTGCTAGATCGACTTTCACATTTAACTCTAATCTAGCATTTCCATTGAACCAAGATAAACAATCTCACAACAAACATATAAGACTATGCACATATCTATTCAATCGAGCATAACACCAAACACGAACAGGATTAAATCACAACAAATAACAAAACATGACTATCCTATACATATATCATACCTAATACAACAAAAGCCCTCTATCAATTTAAGGATTTAACCACAGTTCGATTATAAGAACCCTAATTTTATAATTAGGGCAACTTCAATCAAATGCGGTGAAATCGTTTAATTCCTTTAGGATTCGAGTTGATTAGGTGAAGAAAATCAAGATTTCAGTTATACCTTCGAGATGAAACGGAGTGAGTCAGCTTGATTGAAGTGATTCCACAGTGAGAAAAGTGTTCAGTGGTGTGTGTTGGGTGTGTTTTGAGTGTGTTGTTTGTGTATGTGAACTGTATAGGGGAGGGTGGGGGGTGGTAATGTTAAAAAACATATTCTTATCTTTGACATATTTGGCCCTTTCTTAATACTCTTATAAATTTGCAATTAGGTTTTATAAGGTAATATTTAAGATAAACAATAGCACACATGGTCCTCACATGTTTTATTCTCTTATAACTATCAGACATATTTTAGCAAACTACACCATGTCGGCATATAAACTCGTAAACATATAGCGGGCAAACGTGTTAAATCTAATTAACTTTCTATCATGAGATATTACGTTATCGTGTGAAAATCGTTTTTCCCTTTGACAGCTCATTTGGGATCATGGACAAAAGAATTTGACATTCTCTCCCCTCAACAATGACCCGGTTTTCTATTTAATGAGCTGTAGACATTGTTGAGAAGTCAAATGTATTTTGAAAAAATTATTTTCAGATGATGGAATGATTTTTGTTATGTGACAAAACTACAAACACCAAGATAAATAAGATTTCTCTTTATTTATTCCACATAGATGCAATTGAAACGTTCACTTATGGATATAGGAAGCACGAGTTGTGATGCAAAGTAATCACAAGGCCTTTGCATGGTCATAAGTAGACATGCTCCGCAAAATAAAATTCCCGTTAAGAGGTCAAGTTTTCTGTTTGAAATACTCGCCTTTAAAGTTGTGTCAGGGTTTGCGATCTGAAATTAATAGCAAGCCTTATGGCTCATGTTTTTGAAAAAATTTGAACTTTTGCACGACTTCTATTTATGTCCACGTTCGTCTTTATTGAAAGAACATTTCTGGACGTATATAGTAGCGTTTGCAAAAGAATTGCCATTGAAAAACTTTTTTTGTATTTTTACTCTTTTTTTAATTTTATATTTTGTTTTTATAAAGGTTTTATAAATGAAAATCTTTTTGTTTTTCTGATTATATATTTTTTTTTTTCTCTTTTGTTTTCTAAAATTTTTTAAAAAATAATAAAATAAAAATTTTTTTTGTTGTTTTTCTGATTTTAAGTATTTACTTAAGTATAAGGATATTTGAACTAGGTACCACTACTATTCATCAACTTCATCGGCAATTGTCTCAGCGTATCCATGTAAATCTCCGCATTCCAGTTTGTTGATAAGAAATTCAAATTCACTTTCTCGGGCCAAGTGCTTTTGTGAAGATGTTCCACCAATTGATATTCCGTATTGGCAAACTGTATAGTTCGATCACACCATTCTCAACCATGCTCCTTGATGAAGTTGAAACCGTTTTTTGGATGGGGTTTTTTTTTTTTCGAGTGTTATATATATGCTGGGATCTGAATGTGAACGTTGTTGAAACATAAGGCAAAATAGCGCTTGTTATCACATGTACATTGGTGAATTTTATTGCAATCCACATGCCATAAGTCGGTAAGTTGTGATCTCAAATCCAAAGGACTTGGAGCCTATAACAAACGGACAAAAGCAATATTTCAGCTTCCGTAATCGCAGCGCTTTTCTGCCTTTTAGTCGACCATGCTTACAAGTCTATCACCTAAAAGTTATATTAATGCCAGATGTAATTCGGCGTGTATTCTTGACAACCAGCATGATCCGAATCTGCAAATGCTGTTAGTGCATAAAGGAAAGAATCCTTCGGATACCTAAAGACCCGATGTAACGGTTCCTTTTAGATACGGAAGATCCTTTTACTGCATTTAAGTGCTTTTGGTCTAGGCGAAGCCTGAGATTACGGGACCACTGCATATAGCAAATTCTAGGTCAGGTCTAATGGCTGTAAGATAAAAGGAGGGTGCGCAATCATACCACGATAGGTGATGATGGATCTACAGCTTTCCTTATTTATACCTCAATCCAGTTTGGGACTTCTCACATGGGAGTATCCACTGGGTCACAAGAATACATAGCCATATTTCTTAAGTGATTCAGAGCATTATTTAGATTGGTTTATGAAGTGCCTCTGGGACTTTGGAAAATCTGTTGTCCTAAGAATAATTGAGATTTTACACTATATCGACATCTTGAATTTTGAACAATTATATTAGCAAATTAGATCACACAGTTCAGGGAGTTGAGCAGCAAGATAAGATCATCGACATAAGATTTGTACCATAGTAGAAGTTACCTTGCCTTCTCCTAGGATGAACAGAGTATGGATCCAACTGAGCCTTTTGAGAAGTTATGGTTTCCAGGAAGAAGGGACAACATATCATACCAGCACTTGGAGCTTGTTTCAAACCCTTAAAGAGCTTTCTTAAGATTGTATACGTAGTTAGGGTTGTTGGAATCTACGAAAATCCCGTCGGTTGGTAACATAAACTTCTTTCTCGTTAGTTTACCATTCAGATACAGGCAGTCTTCTCATCATTTGATAGATGTCTTATTAAGTTATTAGTGCAGCAGCAAATGCTAAAAAAATTCGTATAGCCTTAATCCTTGCCAATCCGGAGCGAATGACTCTTCGAACGATACCCTCTTATTGGCGATAACCTACGATGCGACCAACGAGCCTTATTTGCTAGAATAACTTCCTAACTCATCAAGCTTAACCTTTTTAGATCCACTTAAGAGAGATGACAAAATGACTTTGTTCAGGAGGAGGATAAGGACCAAGTTCCAAACCTCCAGGACGTTCAATTAATTGAAGTTCCTCTTGCATACTTCTAATCTAACTGCTTGAGCTTAATGCTTCTTTGTAGTTTCTTGGGTTTCGACTGATGTTAGTAAGGCATCATCTGTAGCAGAATAAGGCTTGTTCATGGAGTTGTAGTCGTGTGGAAACTGGTTGTCCAGACCATCCCGATTTAATATTTCAAGTGGGTGATCCTTATAGTCCATTTGACTTTTGTGTTTCGGAAAACTTCGCGATGATCAGGAGGGCAAAAATCTGTATGAATAACATTGATGATGGAGGTTTAATCAGATGTAACTTCTGGAAATTGAATACCAAAGTAGGGATCATTTACATATATGTGAAACTTCAATATCATGTTTATTTCTTCAACATTCATGAGAAAGAATAGGTGTTTGAGTTTCTTTGTGTTGTGATGCGTGAGTTACTTGGTGATGGTGCATCTTGGATGCAAATGTAGTGAGGAAGGTAAACCAAGTTGATACAGCATGTTTATGTTTAGGTGCAAATGCTACAGGAATAGGAGCAATGCCTTCTGGTGCTTGTAAATCACAGTAGTCGTTGGTATTAAGTGACTCATCAAACAATTGGTTGAAAAACAACAAATCAAGTCAGATCTCGACTGGTAGGTACAAATGGTGTTGAAGAAGGAGGGTTTGGCACGAGTCTTGTACTGGTGATACAGGAGTCTTTCATGAAAGACGCAGAGCACTGAACTGTGTGTTCAGAAGCCATTGCGGTCAGATCATCAAAATCAAATGAATGGTTTCAAATATTGTCGGTTCGTCTGTTGTAAATCACGGAATGCTTTTCTTCGTGGGTGCATATCAATGGAAAAATACCAATATCAGGCTTTGGTTGTAGCTTGCCAAAATTCTCACTATCATTGGTGGGTAGAAAGTGCACCAAACCACATGTAGATACGATAAGCATCGGGAGGTTATGCGGTGTAAAAGCTTCATAAGGTGTTTACATATACGTGACATATCATGGAAACGATTTTGGGTATAACAGGCAAGTGGCAACGCTTCGGCCCATAGAAATTAAAGGAGCTTTTGACATAAATTAACATAGGCGTACTGCTTTCGATTAGCGTACGATTTCGTCTTTCAAACCAACGCCGTTTTGCTGTGGAGAGCGTGAAACTGAATGTTTCATGAGAGTGCCAACTCTCATAGTATTTCACGCAGTGTCTGATTAACAATCTCAGGTCCATTATCGTTCTGATGCGTCGGACGGTTTCCTTAAGCCGGATTGGATCTTCTTCAAAAAATTGATAATAAAAGCTGGAGCTCATCTTTTGATCGCAAAATTTGTACCCATGTAAATCCGAGAGTAGTCGCGTACAATAAGAGATGTACTTCTTTCCATTGACACTCACGACACGCATTGGCCACATTAAATACATATGCATAACAAAATAGAGTTTTTCTTGATTGGTGTCCTCAGATTAGGTTTGTGGGGTTTCTTTGAACTTTTGCCTAATGCACATGCAGAACATAAGTGATCTTTCTCTAACTGAGTTTAGGGAGACCTACGTACAAGGTCCATGTCGTGCAAGTTTGATTGATTAGAACTAATTCAACGTGAGATAGACGACGGTGCCATAACCAAGACTTGGTTTTAGACGCATTTGACAATAGACAAATAGGAGAGGATGCCAACATATTCCCAAGTGAGAGTGTATAAAGGTTATCCCCTCGAGATCCCGTCAATAGATCAACACCTTCTAGATTGCGAATAAAGCATGTGTGTTGACGGAGAGCACTTCAAGATTGGAATCATCATAATTGTCCCACAAAAAATAAGATTTCATGTCCAAGTCCTTCAGCGTAATACCTTGTAGAAATAGTAAATTCCCAATCCTGATATTCTTCTCAAAACCCATTATCTTTGCAACTTGATTCATTTCACGATTTTTGACTGTAACCCAAGAATTTACTGATGATATTGGTGAGTGACGATGCGATCTCTATCGGTCATGTGACTTCGAGCAACGGATCAAATTACCAGAGGGACGATTTGGACAACCGGCTTTCAATTCAAAGAAGTAGATGGAATATTGGTTTTTTTGTGGTTCCCAGGATTTACTGGGTTCCTTTTTGTTAGCCAGACAATTGGTTTTAAACCTTAGTTTTGCTATAACGGATCTCCGTATTTTTTTCTTACTAGGTTTCCTTGTGTCTACCAATTTAACCACAGGTTTGGTGATTCAGAGTCTAGAAACTATTGGTTTCCTAGATGGCACTTCATTAGTAGTGGTAATTCATAGTTTAAAGGCACACATTTCTACAATAGTAAAGGTTTTCCCGACCGGTTAAGGTTTCCAAATATATCCTATTTAGTCGACACCTTTCACCTGTTGGGTTTACCAAATATCTTTCTTAGAGTATTTTCTTAGTTTTAGCATGAAAATTTCACATCATTATAGAATTAGAACACACAAATTATAGGAAGGACATGCATCATCATGGTGGGTATCCAGATGTAATCGAATTTATTTGTTTCTTGAGATTTGCACAACCGCAGTTCCATTACTCTTAACTAGTACCATTCCTTTTATTCAACTAGTTTTATCGTTTCCTAGGGTGAGCTTTTAGTTATTCTTCGAAGTTACTACTTGGGTTTGCAGACTCCTATCTTTCTTGGTATTGCCTGAGGCTGTGATCCGCTAGCACTAGTAGAAAAGGTCTTACTCCGATAGTATGCATCACACGCTTGTTAGAAACTATGTTTGAAGTCGAGTCTGGTTTTGTGTTTTCTGTGGATGTGAGTGATTCGGCAAACCTAACTTTCTTATCCTTTTTCCTCGGTGTGACCTCAATTAATTGAGGACCACAATTGTTGATGCTAGGGCATGATCTACTTATGTGTGAAAGCAAATCCTGAATGACTTTGGTATACCTAAAGGCAGACTCTAAAGTGGATCGTGAGGATAATTTGCTTTTACATGTTCGACTATATCCCTAAGGACCAAAGCTTCTTCCTGGGTTATGCTTTTATACGAGGATTTTCGTGAGAGTCCTTTTATTTAACCAATTGGGGTGGTGATTGGTTCCATATTATCCTTAGCACTTTTGGATCGACAGAGTGTGTGCATAGTATCCTCGTTATACTAACGGCCTTTCCTTTTAAGTTTCCTTATTCATTTTTTAGGGCTGGCTAGGACCAAACCTTGTTCCTGAAGTTTTGCAATTTCAAAATTTGAAATCTCCCCAGACTTTATATTGACTTGCTTGATTAACGCATCACATTATTCTTTTGATTGAACACGTTTTGGTTTAATCGAGTCATAAAGTTGCTTATAAGTCTGTTTTAAATGCTCATTCTCAGCAACAAGTTTTGTCACTCTATGTTCCAATTCAATGTTAAGAGTCTCAATTTCATCCATGTCCAATTTTGATGTACTCTCATCCACGATTTCCAATTAAGGACTTAATTTGCTTTTTAACTCTGACAATGACTGTGTCTTTTGCTTGAGACTGAGCTCTCAATTCACTTATTCGACAACTGAGTTAAAACTTGTGCATTTGATTTAAAACACTGGTGTTCTTGTTGAAAATTTCTTGTAATAAGTTTGAGAATCAAAAATTCCAAGTGATGAAATGTTTCTAAAGAGTTGTTAAAAACTCTTGCAAGTTTATCGTTAAGTTTCTTTAATCAAAATTCCTTTTTATTGAGAAGCTCAAGTCTTGAGTTCGAGAAACTTTTGACATTTAGTCACAGTTTTCACCACTTGATTCAAAGCGACAATATTCACAACAGTCTTTTCAATATCACTTATCATATGGCTCTATGCCAAGAGTCGTTATTTCAGCTCAGAAACGTGTTCATTTAATTCGAAGTTATGGACTCCAGCGATGATGTTCGACAGCCTGTTCCATTTGATAAAGAGTCTTTTTGGACATCGGCAAGTTCTTCATCTAAGTACTTGGTTGGGGCTTGAAGTTATTGAAGATATCTTTTAATTCTTTTATAAACGGAATGATTTCATCTCGAAAACAAGCCTTTGTATGTTCAAACCCCCACGTGCCCTCAGTGATAGCTGTGGCATTGGTTCTTTCTTTGACAACTGGGTCTAAAAGCAGTAAGGTGCGTTTAAGCTCTTTTTCATGCTAGTATTCACCTTACCTTACTGTAGGAAGTTCTTTTGGAACTCAGCAATAACGGTTGTGAAGAATGAGGATGGGTCTAAAGCTGAGGACGAAGTCGCTTTTTCCAATAGGCATGTTCACTAATAAATCAGTTTGTCGAACAAAATTGTTTGTAGTATTAGTTGTTAGAATGGCATAATTTATGGGTTTCGTGCTTCACTCTATGTTTTCAAACAATGGATCTTGGTTCTTTCAAAAGCATTTTTTGGAACGACTCTCTTCATTAGCATTACTGTTTCATAAGAATCAGAATCACAATATTATCCATTTTGAAGAATGGTATGCCCGTCATACAACTTTGCTTTGACTCTCGAGATTTCTTCAGATGAAAGGGTTTTTAAAACCGATAGCTTGGTTTCGAGGTATATGATCATAACAAATTTTGGATTTAGTATCATGATGAACAGTTTGCGGTGATTGACTCTTTTGAAAATGATGTTGTCAAGTTGCATAATTTTATTTTCTAAAGCAATTTCTATATCAATATTTATGTTTTATTCTATTTCAAAACTCCATTTTTGAGTTCAGAAATGTTTTCATTAAAACAATACTTTTCTGCACTGTTCGAAAAAGATTTTATCTTAAGAGTACAATCTCGTCAAACTGTTCATTTGTCCTGAAAAACTGTTTTTCAACATTTTGCTTTTCTTTCAAATCTTGTACCTCTTCTTTATATCTGTTCAATGCTCGGTAGGTCAAAAGCTTTATTAACAGTGGTGCAATGCGTCACTTGGGTACTTAATTGGTCAAACATAGACAATATGAGGACATCTTGTTGAGCAGAAGAGTTAGAATTCTGAACAGTTTCCTGTTGTGTTTCACTCAGATACTGAGAATAGGACATGATATGCTATCACTGGTCTATATCAGTTTCTGTCTGACTCACTCATTCGACTATCAGAAGACGTCAATTATCTGCTCACTTTGATTAAAAAAAACATGTTTAGATGTATTTGATTGTGTATCTCAGTGAGGGAGAGCATCTGAGCCATCCTTCTCATTGAGAGATTGGCCATCAGAGCATCTTGGTGAGTTAAGTTCGTCTCAATCAGTGTCTATAGGCTATCCAGATCATCGGCCTTGAATAAGCATGCTTATGGGTGATGACTGTCTGAGAAGTTTGAATGTCAGGATGTCCTTGGATTGCTAAAATGCTATTTCTTCACTATGTTTAATGCTTGACCACTATGCTGAGCTTGAATCCAAAAATACTTTATAGTTGAACATGTGTTCATCCCTTTTCCTCTTAGGCTTTTGTATACTACTTGGCAAATATGAACCTGCCTTTTGCAATGTAACAAATAACAGTCCGTTGTTTCCCCGTGTTGCTTAACTTGCACCAGGTGTGTATTTTTTGTTGTGTCCAGCAGCATAAGTAGTTTGTCTCACATGAACTGGTTGCACAGTCACCTTTTCCATCATAGGATGGTTGCTTTGTTGACGAGGGTTTTTGGACAACAGTCACTTAGATGATTGTTGGTTGTAGGATACGGGATCGTAACAACAGCAGTTATGATAGGACATCATGTGATTAATTGCGTTAATTGGATCATCCCCTTTCTGGAACACTGGACAACTAGACTGGTGTATGGTTGGGAAAATTCTGGTTGTTGTTGTGAATAGGTTGTTGGAGGCAATATTCCATTGTAGGGATTGATGGTTGTGGAGAATAAACGTTGTGGTGACGATGGATTGGTATCATTTGTGATAAGTTAATTGAAAAAGGTGTTGATGGATTGGTTGTGAATTGTTAGTTTGATAAGGTGTGACAAACTATGAAGTATGATATGGTGAAAAAGTGACAGTTGAGATATGAGACTCGTGGGTGTGTTGTAGATGTGATTGATATGTGACTGAGTTATTTGGTGAGATGCAATAAAGAAGAGGATCGGAGTTGCGAGCTGCATCAAGATCTTCATTTGCCTTGTCTTTTATGTTTGTTGCAGGGTACAGCATGAAGTGATCAACATTGGATGTGTGCAAGTCGTTAACCTATTTAAATTCAGTAGGAACAAATTTGCTCCATTCATCAGGAAGAGTGTTTAAGAACTTGGTGTTAACTTTGTATGCTCCATTGGATCTTGTAGATGATCTATCATTGAGTAACTGAGAGAACCTCAAGTAGTACTCAGTAGCGTCTTCTCCTTTCTTGTAAGTGAAAAACTTATCGGAATTCATCATATAGCTCTGCACTTACGTTTTGTTTTGTTAATTGACGTTCCTTGCTATTGGTAGTTTAATCTTCTCCCAAAGATCCTTTGCCACCGATGTTGACATCACAAGAGCATAGATTTCAGTGGTATAGGCCTTGGAGATTTGATGTTTAAGCTTTATTGTCGCAATCGCTTGAATGGCTCTTCAGCTGGGTTTGTTCAACATATTCCTTAAGCCTTAGAGACTCCATCCTCAAGTGATTGAAGTCCATACAAGTTGGTCCTTTTTCAACAGATGGCAAGAATCATTCTTCCATGTGGTCTATTCATCATTTAAAGATCCATTCTGCTTTTTCTTGAAGCATACAAGTGTTTTTTCAAGCATCGGTGGTTGTTGTCTCCTCCAGAAAGAAGTGTTTTATCAGCAAGAGACGTTCATCTGTGGTATCAAAAAGATCTACCAAATTGATCGATCGGTGGTAGAAAGAAATTGTGTTTGGTTACGTGATTGTTGAGTCTTGAAATGAAACTACACGGGATTTTACAATTCTTGACAAAACCGGGAAAACAAGTGTTTGTTTCACGGGATTTTACAAGTCAAAGAAATAACCGTATAATTAAAAATCGATTTGTTAATTTTAAACTTAATATGAGCTAGTTCGGTCCAACTCGTTCGGTCCTGTTCGTTCGGTCCTACTCGTTCGGTTATCACTAGTTCGATTGTCAAAGTACACCTAGTTCGGTCCTACTCGTTCGGTCCTGCTTGTTCGGTTGTCACTAGGAAAGAACTCGTTCGGTTGTCACTAGGAAGGAACTCGTTCGGTTCAAACTAGAATATGCTAGTTCGGTTGACTTGTTCGGCTTACTCGTTCGGTTTCCTTGTTCGGTCCAACTCGTTCGGTCCCAACAGTTACGAAACTCAAATTTTCAAAACTCAAAAAACACGATTTTTAATGGTTTTTAGCAAAAAATTATTGTTAAACTAGTGTTTAAATAAACCATATTGGAACATTAAAGATGAAACTTTAAGGTTTTTAAGCCAAAATTTGAATCACTGAATTTGCTCTTTTGTTAACTGGTTTTTAACACAAATCAAACACAAAATTAAATCACACCACTCCAAAGCTCTTGATACCTATGAAGGGAATACTAGTAATCTTAAGATCAAACCAAGAACAAGAGTGAGATGTGGGTTGTGATGTTAGAGAGATAATGGATGGAAAATGGATGTATTGTATAAATGAAAAGTATGGAAAAAATGGAAACAAACCAACCCTTTCCAGACGAGGAGAGGGCGAATATATATAGCCTATTGAGGACGGCATGGGCTAATATGGGCCTCAATTGTGCCAGGGCCTGACTAGATTACTAATTCATAATTCATTATACTTACTACGAGCATAAGACTGTTACAACTTGGAAGTGGCCGACACTTTTCGTGTTTCCAACATAAGGCATTTTTTGCTTTGTTGAGAAGACTTAGAAGAGCATCCAAGGTCTTCAGCTTAGCCTGAATCATTTCAACTTGTGGTTGGAACAACAAGAAATTCAAGCTGGCAGTTCCCATGAAGTGTCTTCAGTCAACAATCTATGATGTAGACTAGTGACAATGTTTGGTAAAATCTTCCAGCTTAGGCGGGAATTTCTTTCAATTCTCAGGGAGTAATTTCCAAGTGTGAAATGATTCTTTAACCCTGATTTCCTGTTAGGTATTAGGTCATTGATCTTGGTGGAAGATCCTTTTAGCTCAGTTGGTAACGAGCTGTGAAGTCTATGTGCAGATAGATATTAAGAATTCAGTTTTTAAGGACTTTACCAATAGCTCTTTGAGCTGTTCCACATTGGGAAAGGAGGGTTGAGCTTTAAGGAGAGCATCTTCAGCTTTATTCTTCTCAAGTTTTAGTTTGTACTCTTGAGATTGAAGAATGAGTAGTTGGTTGGTAAGCTCTTGAACTTTGAGAAGACATGGGAGTTTGGATTTTGTAAACTGACAGTATCATTTAGTTTCAAATTTTGAGTAGCATGAACTTCTTCATACTCTACTTCATCACTATCATTCACAAACCAATGAATGATCAACTTCAAGGTCCCATGTCTCTTGAAGCTGGGTTACAATTGTATACCAGCTTTACAAGATCTTTTAACTTAATTGTGCTAGAGTTTTCTTCCTTAATTTGACTTGCAACTGAGCTGGCCTCTTTTCTTGTGATAGGCTGAGTAAGGACAGTTTCCAACCCTTCGCTAACAGATTTGGTTTGTTTTGTAAGAACATGTGGGTTAGTACCTGCAATTAAGTGATCATATGAAGTGTTTTTGGTTCCTTCATTCATACCTGTGATGCTGGTACAAATTCTACTAGGAGCATAATTTCAAGATTAGCTTAAGTGTGAAAGTTCGCCTTAAAGCATCATTTCCTGATGCTAACTCAGATGTGAATAATGAAAAAATATTGAATTAAATAGATTATTTAATTAAAATGCTGATACCATAACGAGCTGAGGGTTAGGCTCTTGCTTTACTGGTGACCCCTAAAGAGGTTGGGCCACTAGTTGCTTGTGGTCCTCTTTATGCATTCCAGTATCCACAGGTGTAGAAACTAGAGGCTGGCTTGGGTTTGAGTCCATGCCAAGCTGGACTCCTTTCTCTTCTTAGAATGGCTAGTTTTAGATCCGGTGGGTACTTTAGAGGACCCACCTGTGTTGCCTCTTTGCTAGGACATAGAGGGTTGTTTAGAAAAGAATACTTTTATTTCCAGGTTTAGCTCAAGGATTTGTGTATTGGGGAACACCCTCTCAACATTGGAAGTGGCTATGGGAGCTTTAAAGACCACTGGCTTATCTGCAGCACATATAGCCAACATGTGGTCTGTGAAGGGAGGTTCTACAGGTTGGTTAGGCTTTAGTGCCCAATTGTTGACACTGAAGATTTAAGTGGGGTGTAGTGTGACCTTATCATCCCCATATCCTTCTTTTATCTTGTGCATTATCAGTAGGGAGAGAAATCGAGTGTAGGGAACAACCTTTTCCCTTTGTTTCTTCTTCAGCTTGATGATGATATCCTCCCAAAATATGTTGGCATAGTCTATGTTACTGCCATTGGCTAGACTATATAGTATAATGGCATCTTCGTTTGTGATTTAATCAAATCCTCCAGTTTTACCCTCTAAACACTGGATGATCTATGCCATTAGCAACCTCCACATAGGAGGAAGGAGACTCTTTCTGAGAGTTTCTTTTGCTGAAACCTCTTCCGCATACCCAATCGTTGGAAACCACTGCCTAACAACATCAATGGATGGTGGTGCAACATATTCACTAGAGTGAGATATGTAGTGTGCACCTATGGCATTCCTAAAAGTGTTTACCCCTACTTCTCTAAAAATACCACCAGTGGGGATTGAGAAGGAAACCTTAGAGTTCTTTAGAGCTTTGGCTGAGTACCAAAATTCAGCCAGGTATTCCTTATACATGTTAGTAGATCTGGTAAATGGTTTTCTAAGGCAACATTTAGAAATGAAATCAGAAACACACTTAAAATAATCCTTGTTATTGTGTTCTGGGTAAAGAAAAGCAACCTCATTGTTTGTGTTGAGGATAATGTCTTCGAGATTGAAGCCTACTTATTTAGCAGCAACAAAGGGTTGTTCTTGTTGTGGAGGATTTTGTTCTTGGTTTGCCATTTTAGGGTTTGGATGATTTGATATGTTTTGAGGTTTTGTATGTGTGTTCTTGGTAAAAGGATTTGTGAATTATGATAAGTGATTTGTGAATGGTGAAATAGGTTTATATGATTGGTTACTTTTTTACTTTTTGAGGGTTCGATAGTTACCAAGTGGAAGTTGTGAATTTAAGTTTTAGGGTTTGGTTTTAACATGTGTGTGAAACTTTGTATTTAATGAAAGTTCTTTCGACATGATTTTGACACCTAGAATAGAGGACAGCCGTCTATGCACTGTTAAAGTAGGTGAGAGAAAAGGTGAGGTTATTCGAACGATTGAAATTCATCTTTTAATAAACTATTAACTTAGTTAACTTATTTTGTAAGAAATCACTTAATAAAATTATTCATTTTGAAGATCATTTTTTTTAAACTGACCGTGTGATTGATGTTTAAAGACTGAACTAGGTTCAGGTTTGATGTTATGTTATGTTAAACTGATTATTGTAATCATCATTATCATCAATATTCTAGGGAAGGCGACAAAACCACAAGTGCTCATGCAAATCCATGAATGAGACATATATGATTGCTCAGTTACTTCACTCGAGAGACATATGAAGACTTAGATAAAATCATTTTATAAACTGAACTAAATAAAATGAACCAGTTTTGTTTAGTTCTTGCTTTGACTAATATTTGTGCTCCAGCGAAGGCGACAAAATCACCATGCTCATGCAAATCCATGAATGAGACATATGTGATTGCTCAGTTACTTCACTTAGCAACTAAGTGGATGTATGCAAAAACTGGAACTGTCATTTAACCCACATTACATATAAAAATTTGTTCAGTTTTGGATAAAAGTGCTGAACCTTTAGTTTTCTTCAGTCAGCACTGAAGCTTCAGGTTTTGAATCAATGATCATCATACCTAGTTCATTAATCAATCTTTTAAAAGATGGCTTATCCAGAAGCTTGATGAAGATATTAGCAAGTTGATATTGAGTTGGAATGAAATGAAATTCCATGTCCTCTTTGAGAGTATGACTCTTGATCTGATATCAATAAGCTTTGTTTTTTTGAGTGCCAAAGAATCTAAGAGAGCTTCTGTGTATTTCGAAAGGGAGTTTCGGCTGTAGTTGTCTAAGCGTGCGAACACACTCTTCCCCCTACTTCCTAACCTTTTAAACATGCCTCCTTCTTTTGACCTCTGCCATGGTGATCTTGACTGCTCGCGTCTCATTCTTGAGAATACACTAGTTCTTGGGCTATGGGAGCGCGTAGATCTGTTCCTTTTTTCATGTTCCTTAGTGTCAATCATTTTTGACTCGGAGTACCGTGATGTTCCGGAACATCCTTCGAAGTTAAGCCAGGATTTTAGTTGCTTTAGCTTTTCACCTTTTTCTTTCTCCTAGTTAAACTTCTCGGCCATGATTGGCAGCAGTGATTGTAATTTTTGTCGCAATATTCTCGAAGGGCTGCGTCGGACGCGAGCCAACCTCAATCTTGCGTAGCCGGCTACTTTCCTCTCCCAACCGTGTTTCGCACAGCAGAAGTATGTTGGCTAGGAGTGGTTCGTTCATGATTGCTCATGGTAAGTATTTTTGTAGAACGCAGTTGTATTCGGGTCCCACGGATGGCGCTAACTTGTTAGTACAAAATACGTAATGGGATAAGTAGATTGATCTGGGGAGTTGTTGGACTAGGCCCAAGGATGAGATCTTGTACTAAATCAAGTAAGAGATGATTCCCTGCACAACGAGAGGTAAACCGTTAGTCTTACCGTGGGGACGGACCCCACGATTGGACTTTGGCATAAGAGTAACTAAACATATTTGTCAGAGTATGTGTGTGTGAAATGTGGTCAGAAAATCATATCTTATGGGGTGTCAGAGTACCCTTTTTATAGTTGAGCCAAATATTAGGTTTTCCTAATATTTCGCTCATATCTGTTAGTGGGCCGAAGTGGGCCCACTGTCTGGCAAGGGTCCGCGGTAATCGTGTTTTTTCGAATGTGGGTTCCCTTCCGCGGATGTTTCTTAGTCCGTAGAAGGTCTATCACGTCCGGCTTAACTCTTCCGGGCCGTGCCAGCACGGGACTGGGCTTAATCTTGGCCCATCATATTTTAGTTTGCTTTCGTTGGGCTTGGAGCCCATTATGAAAATATAGTTTAGGCCCAGAGGCCTGGTAAACCTATTATACGTCATCAACAATATAATTAGACTAAATCTTATAAATAAGGAGATTTAGTCCTTCAACTTATGAATGACAATGATGTCAAAATTGTTTCGTTTAACTTGTATCGAAATGCGAAGTTGCGTTGATCATACGTATAATAAACACGTAAAGGTTCAAATAAAAAAAATGTTAAGTTAATTGATGGAAAAATGACCTAAAAATTATAAGTTGTTTCAGTCTGCTCGTGTTAAATAAATTGTGATAATTAAATATAAATTCAATTATTATCGTGTCGGTACGCGTTGTGTGCGGTTTTTCACAATTTGTGAGATATCGGCTTGTTTTCAAGTCAACTAAGTTTAAAAATTAAATTTGTACATGAGAGATATGTAATAATAAATATGATTTACTATTTAAATATGTTCTAAAAAATTACCGGTTACGCGGTAATTTTTTTTATGTGAAATAATAAGTTAAAAAGTCAAAAAGTAAAGTCAGACCCAAAAAGTCAAAGGGTAAAATAGTCATTTAAAGTTCTGAAAATTTCTGGTTGTTACAGTACCTACCCCTTGAAGGAATCCCGTCCCGGGATTCGATTCTTGTTAACCTATTATGTGATCAAGAAAAGATTTAAGATTAAAAAAACCAGTTTTAAACATGCCGTTGATAACTTTAGTCATCAAAATTAGATGTTTCGACACTTCTTAATATACCAAAATTTTTGGCTAGGTTTGACCAGGATATTTAATCCATCAAAATAGGTATCTCAAAAAAAGTATCATTACAGGTCTTATGACTGATATAAACACGTTATAAAGAAAGCCTCTTAATAGTGAAAACATCAAAGGAGAAAGTGTAGATGCGTGGGTATGTCTATATAAAGTTTTAAATGTTTGGCAGAGTCTAGTTTCGGCTATCTATAATATTCGATGATTAATATCGGACGAGACTAATGGAGGTAAGTGTTCAACTTACTTAGGTCGTACTAGGATGTACCGCGACTTAAATTGTTGTATTATTGATCTGCAATGAATAAATCAACCGAATACTATATTGACAGATGGTTATCTTGTTTAAAGGGGTTGCATTACTTAGTGGATAAGTTGTACCATCTAGGACTGCTCAAGGACCCGACAACAGCAAACATAACGACAATAATTGTATCAAACGCTGATGGGATGTGGGGAGTGAGGACATTTCGAGAGACAATATCCCTAGTATAATGTTCAACAATGGGAGGAGCTCACGGGAGAGCTTATGTGCTAGGTGGTGGAATATTGTACTTAGTCTGTTAGTTTGAGGTTGAACTAAGTCCATTAGCTGAAGAGTGTTTAAAGTCTATTAGTTCCATAAATAGTTCATGACTGCAAGGATTCGTAATGGTAAAAGTAATAACTTAAGAATGAGATCCGGTAGTTCGAGTGAGGCCTTAAGATTTTCGCTGAGTGGTAAGACACCATTGTGTTTCTAAATCTTCTTAACGGATTTCGGTGATTATCGGGTTCAAGTTCATACTCGTGTCATATTGGATACCATTAAGCCCACTTATTTATAATTCTTTAGTTGCATAAAGGAGCGTCTAAATTTATGTAAGTAAGAAATGATAAATTTATGCTTTGGTGATTTACAATTTATTTATTTAAATGAAGAGGCGTCCCAATTCTTTCAAATAAGAGATATAATTTCATCTACTTTAATAATTTCCGATGCAATACGGTAACTCACATAACCTTCAAGGAGGTAGATGACATGACGATGCATGTGCTTCTAATGAGTATGGACGAGTGTTTTAAAATCATTTAAAACAATTCTGGGATATCGACATGGTGTTCGATGAGTACACAGTTAAAGTAAATAAGATAAAGGTCTTTATGAATGAGTCAACATAGCAATTATCGTATCAATCCTCCTATTACAAGTCCCGCTCATACAAGACTTGTAATACTTAGATTCACGCATAATCCATGTAAACAACGGTGTCGGGTTTTTGTTAACATAGCAATCTTTCATACAATTCTTTATATTGAAGTCCTCGCACATATCACAAGACTTGTTTTATTAGATTCATTCATATTTCCATGTAAAACAAACTATGGACAGTTTTGTTCAAACTAGGAATTTTCATATCTTTAATCCTTTTAAAAGGTCACGAAATATTCAAGGACTTGTTATTATTTAGATTCATACACAATTCCATGTAAATAAAATTATGACGGTTTTCATGTAATACGATATTGTATAAAGTCCTGAAAAAAAATTATTTTTAGAGACCATTGTTTATATTACAATGTCTAAGGACGAAGTGGGACCATTGTGCAACTCATAATGTCAAAAAGTAAAATGAGACCATTGTTTAACTTACAATGTCTGAAGAAATGTTTTGGTATTTATATAAATAATAAATAACTCTTATATAAATAAGTGTATGATACACGCAAAGGATGTAAGCATATATATTATATGTACGCCATGTAAGCACTTAATGTAACAAGTAATGTAAGCAAGTAAGCAAGTAGTGTGTATGCACTTTGAAAATGTTTGATGTGATGCAATGTTTGTGAAAATGGTTATAGCCTAGGTAAGATATGCAACCTAGTTCTCTATAACCAGTGCTCTGATACCAATCTGTAAAACCCCCAAAAATGTGTCGCAGTGGAAATATGTTTGGGGGCGTTACTTCATAATACAACAACACAAGATACAAGAGAACGACCTCTAAATGTGTCATTTGAAAAGTAATCTCGTTGATTTTCTTGAAATTGATATAAATCTAAATTGCACAATTTACTCACATAATATCTCTTAATTGCTCTCTTCTAAAACAACCCTAATCTTTTCATCACCGACGACCATCAATTCGTCAAGAATTGCCGCTCTTGAATCATGCCCTAAACACAACATGATCGCTTACTTAGAGAAGACTGATGGGAATGCTGAGTTCCATGAGATTATGGACTTTCTTACATGAAGCTCAATTCACTATGCTCTCACTGTAAGTCCTTTAGTCTCTACTACCTTTGTTGAACAGTTCTGGATGTCTGCTAAATCCAAAACAATCAACAATGTTAGGTATATTACTGCCACAGTTGCTGGCAAGCCTGTGACTATCTCAGAGGCATCAATAAGATGTGATCTTCTTTTTGATGATGCTGATGGGATAGATTCTTTGCATAATCAGGCTATATTTGATGTTGTTCAGCTAATGGGGTATGAGGGGGACCTAACTGTTTTAACTTTTAACAAAGCCCTATTTTCACCCCAGTGGAGATTTCTTTTTCATACTATGAATCACTGCATTAGTTCTAAAAGTACTTCTTGGGATCAAATTCCCACTAATATTGCCACAGCAGTGATTTGCTTAGCCACTAATCAGAAATATAATTTTTCTAAACTAATTTTTGATGGAATGATGAGGCATTTGGATGCAAAGAAGAAGTTTGTCATGTACCTAAGGTTTCTTTCAGTATTTTTGAATAACCAACTTAAGAATGTGCCTGTTCCCTTAGACCACTTTCCTATTAATGCTTTGACTCCTAAGGTTTTCTCTTTTATGGTTAAAAAGGGTAAAAAAAATTCTGGGAATGTGACCCCTTTATTTCCTTCTATGTTGGCTCACCCAACAGAGGATGAAGGTGCAGTTTCAGAAAGACCATCTAAAACCCAACCAACACCCTATCCTCCTCACCCAAGTGTAGACCAACATGAGACACAGCCTGGCCCATCTCCCAAACCTTTACCTACTATTCCTATTCCTGATTCCATTCCAAAGGGTTCTGGTAGGAATCATGGAGGTCAGTCATCCAGTGATAGATCCCTATCAGGAAATGAGGATGGCCTGACACTCCAAAGTGTATATGATCTTTGTGTGTCTTTATGTAAATAGGTCACAACTCAAGCTGCACAAATTAAAGATTTGAAGTCTCAGATCAAGAAGCTTAAGAAGAAAGCTAAACCTGTTATCACACATCACAAAGCTTGGATGAAGAGTGTATCCATGAAGCAAAGATTGGCAGGAAAGAAATCATTGAAGAAAAAGTGGATGCAAAAGGAGTCTGTATCCAAACAAGGGAGGAAATCTGCCAAATCTACTCCAACTGCACACACATATCAAGTTTTTGATGATGTGGATGTTAATGATGCAATGGATTATATGGAGACAGATGCTTACATGCAAAAGGAAGTTAGTACTGAAGATCAAGTTAGTACCGTCAAGCCAGATGAAGGTACTGACAAGCCAAAAGTTAGTACTGACAAGCCTGAAGTTAGTACCGCTAAGCCAAAAGAAGTAGAAGTTAGTACCGACAAGCTTGATGAAGGTACTGCTGAGCCAAAAGATGGAACTTCAGATGAAAGTACTGCTCCTACAACTGTTTTCAGAGATGATGAGACCATTGCTGAGTTTTTGGTATCTATGAGCCAAAATAAGGCTAAACAAAAAGGTGTTGAGATCAAAGATGCTGAAGATTCAGATAGACCAAGGGCTACATCAACAAGATCAGTACTTACATTGAAGCCTCTTCCTAAAATTGATCCTAAAGACAAAGGCAAGAAAGTACTTGAGGAAGAAGCTGAGTCAGATGCTGAGTCAGAGGGAGTTGATGAAGCTGAAAGAAAGTTTGATCAGCTTGCTAAGGATGAAGAAATAGCCAGAAAGGTGCAAGAGGATTGGGAAGCAGAAGAGGAAATGAAAAAGTTAGCTGAGGAAGAAGCTACAAAGGCTGCTCTTATACAAGATTTTGATGATATTCAGGCTAGAATTGAAGCTGATAGACTTCTAGCTGCAAGGCTTCAAGAGGAAGAGAGAGAAACGTTTACAGTTGAAGAGAGAGCCAAATTTCTTTATGATACTATTGCTGCTCAAAGGAGGTTCCTTGCTCAACAAAGAGCTGCTGCAATCAGAAGCAGACCACCAACAAGAACTCAGCTAAGAAACCAAATGATGACCTATCTGAAGCATGTAGGAGGAAAGAAGCATGCTGATTTGAAGAACAAGAACTTTGAAGAAATACAAGTTCTGTATAAAGAGGTTAAAAGGTCTGATAAAAACTTTATTGCTATTGGTTCTGCTGAGGATGAGAGACATATTAAGGAAATGAATTAAGAATCTAAAGACCCTAAAAAGAAGAGATTAAAGAAGAGGGTTGTTAATGAAACTCTAAGGGAAGAAGACACAGCAAAGGTACCTGCTGAACAAGAAGTGACAGAGCAGGGTACAAAGAAAAGAAAAAGTGGTCATGTGAAGATGATTGCTAGGAAAAGGCCAAGACCGCAGCCAGATGATGATAGTGATGATGAACACAGAAAATGTCTAAGGATTGTTACATTTGATAGTACCATAGATAGTGAGATTATAGAGACAAAAACTTTTGTCTCTAAGTTGCATAAGGTTTCATCACCAGATAGGGATTACCTTGTTGTCTACAAAGTTAATGGGTACTTCAGGGCATTTAACTATCTAATAGAGGTACTACATATTTTTGATAGTCAGGATTTGTTTCATTTATATGATTTGGTGATGAAGCAGTACTCAGAAATCACACCAGAATGTATTGAGTTGATTCTTTGGGAGACTTGAAGATTATGATGGAATCCTCAACAGAAGAAAATGATCAAGGTGATTTCTGGAACAATTAACAAGATTGAGAGATTGTTAGTTGGAGACTGTATGAAGCTTGTGGAGTTTGCATAATAGAGCTTAAGGATGGGACAGTCATCTAAATGCTAGTTGAAAGAATGTACCCTCTCTCCAAGGAATTGTTGCAAAGAATGCTTGATTTGGGATTGGAGGTTGGAGAGGAAAGTACTACTGCACTACATTTGGTAAGATTCATTAAGCAGCAGCTTAATGAAGAGTAATGTTGGGAATGGAAGTGAGAAGGGTTTGGGTGTTGGCTAACCACCACACAACAAATGGTCTTTAATTCACCATGTCTAACAGACATTAAGAATTGACTAGTCCAGAAGCAAACGGCTTCTGGTAAAGACTTCTTAAATCCATTTATGGTTGATAATTTACCAAAAATTGTATGGTTCTCAACTCACCTTGCTTCATAGTAAAGAGTTGGCTAGTCCAGGATCAAACAGTTCCTGGTAAAGACTAATTAAATCTGTTGATAGCTGATAGTTTGCTAAAAACTATATGGTTATCAGTGCACCATGTTATGGAAATGAAGCATTGACTAGTCCAAAAGCAAACGGATATTGGTAAAGACAAATCAAATTCGTTGATAGTTGATAGTTCACTCAAAACTATAAGGTTATCAATTCACCTTGTTGTTTACAATGAAGAATTAGCTATCCCAGAGCAAACGGCTACTGGTAAAGGAATATTAAATCCGTTAAAGGCTGGTAGTTTTCCAAAAACTACAAAGCCAACTTAGTTGGATGTTGCTGTGTTGCTGAGAAGATATGTTGCTGATAAAAATGGATAGCTGAAGATGTCAAAATTATCAAAGATCATATCAAGATTTGACAAAGTGTTTGGATACATCCTCCTAGTCTACAAGATGTTTACACTAAAGAAACATGAAGTTAAACAAGTTCAACAATCATGTTTAGGGGAGGATTATTGGGAATTATGCATTCCAAACCCAACAAGCTGAGGCCTTAACAGCATTAAAATTATTTCCCTTAACAGCATTAACTACTACTTTTGGTCTAGTATTATTAAAACTTTTATCCCTAACAGTATTAACCCTTTGATTAATATTACTGTTTTTGTTGGGAATTATGCATTCCTGACTTAGTATCGTTAGTTATATTAGTTAGTACCGCTAGTTGTAATTTGTACTGACAGTACAAAATGTTAGTACTGATCAGATAGTTAGTACCGTTAGTATAAAATAGTTAGTACCGTTTATGAGATATGCATGAGATATCTTAGGAAAGGATATGCATGATCTTTATACGTGTTTTGTAAAGCCCATTAGGGTTTCCTTAGTCTATAAAAGGAACCCTAGGCATAGTTAGTAGATATAGTTCTACACAGATCAATAGAGATCTATTAGCAATCATAGTCTTTGTAATCTGTAACCTAGGCAGATTCAAGTGATAATATAAAGTTCTTTTGTGATTCTTAATATTGTTCTTCTTAGCATTATTGATTAGTTTCCGCATAATCAATAGTGTTCGAATCAGTGTTTCATTATTGTTGCTTTAGAATTATCTAAAGGAACAAACCCTTTACAAGCTAAAGGTTAAGATCTATTCAGTAAACGATCCAACAAAACCTGATGAACTCTTTCTCAATCGACGTAGCAGAAGAATCCGTATGCGTGTGATAGTACATCCCCTTAATAAGATACAACCTTTCCAATGAGCATTTGCAAAGATCCTTTACCCTAATGAAACATCTATGCATATACGAATTCCTGAACAACATCCTATATTCAGGTTCATATACAACTTGACCATCAACATGTTTTTTATTTTCTAGTTCAAATGGAAGACTAAGATCACACTTCATACCAGCAACAAATGAGCCTTCCATTTCTCTTTCATCCAACTTTCTTTTATTCATAAGATCATGAAATTCAATCATTGGATCCAATTCGCTTAAGGGTACCCCAGGAATAATACCAAGAGTTTGTTTAATTCTTCTCAATTCATTTATCCTGACCTTAATATTTTCCAATATAACTTGTGCCTGCTTGTTCTTCTTTGTTGATACACATTTTTGAATTTCCAACCATTCAAAATAATTGAAGTCACTTAATTTGAGAGGAGTGTGTGCTTTAATTACCATCAAACTTGCTCTGTATATAGTTACGCATACGGGACCTTTTCTTGAAATGATGTCAACAGCAGTAATTTTCTCTAGGTGGTTTCTGCATTGGGGATTTAATGCCCTAACATATTTATCATAAAGTATCTTTCTGTTCTTATATTTGACTTCCAGATTATGATCTTCTTCATCTCTTATAGCAGAAACTCTATGAATATGTAAATTTCTTTCATCCTCTGCAAGAACGTTGACAATTTTAGCATAAGAAGCCTTTTCCTCTTGATTTTTTCTCTTTATGATTTCTTCATCATCCTTTTGCTTAGCAATTTCTTCAGGTGTCATCAAATATTTCACACCACCTACCTCATACTCAAAAGGTACCTACTTGTTTATTTAATGGTGTTGAAGAGACAGTTACATTCTCACAAGATTTAACATTTTTGTTACTTGATTCTGGATAAACATTCTGATGGCCATTTATTTCAATAGAAGAAGAATGAACTGCTTCCACTTCAACATGCGAAGATGTTTGACCATGAGGATCTCCTGGAACTACATATTTTTCTGATACAACTAATGGTGTTGGAGAGACAGTAACATTCTCACAAGATTCAAATTTTGTGATACTTAAATCTGGACCAACATTCTGATGGCTATCTGTTTTAACAGAAGTAGAATGAATTGCTTCAACTTCAACATGCAAAGATGTTTGACCTTGAGGATCCCCTTTAGGTACATATTTTTCTGACAAAACAGATGATGTTGTTTCTTGATTATTGGATAGTGGTCTTAAATTTGATTATGCAACTAATGAAAGTTTAGTAACATCTCTATTGAAGACTGGCAGTTTAAATGATGATTTCTCACAACCAGATGTCGTTTTAGACGCGGATGCTGACCCATCAACAAAAATACTTTTTCCCCACTTCATAAGAACCAACATACTGTCGGATATTTTTGAAATATTAGCTTTTATAAGAGCTTGATTAATCGAAATAACTTCCATTAGTTGCTGATCAGCCATCCTCTCCTCTTTTGATGGAACACTTTCTACCAAATAATTTTCAAAATCATTGACAGCCTTTTGAAGATTAGAGAAGTTCACAGAAAGCTGTTTAAACATAGAAACATTCTCATGATTATTCTTAGCAAGATTTCTAATCTCAACTTTAAACGTAACAATATCATTCACTGATGAACGGAATCGCTGAATTTCTTTGGGTAATGTTGCAAATTCAGGAGATAACTGTACAAGTCTCTGAGTAATGGTATTAACTATAGAAAAAACGCTTGATACACTATTTGAAAGATTCTTCATAGACTCACCGACCCTCAAAATATCTTCTGGTACATTGATATTGACTTTTGTTTTCAAAAACGAATCAGTAACAGACTTGATGAAAGATTCTAGTTCTGGTTTTATTAAGCCAGCCACAGCTTTACTGATATCATCTATTGATGTATTTGGCAAAGAAGAATTGCCTAATTTATTTACCTCATCAACTAATTCTTTATGTTTCGCTGATAGCTCTGTCACATCTTTTGAAAGAGAAGAGTTACTTGCTTCAATGCACTTGACAAACTCAGCAACCAAAGATTCTTTCGATGGGAAAGATGGTATCTGAATACTGATGATATGTTCTTTGATGCTTTTCAATTCTGGCTGTATAGCGGAAATTACATCTCTCATAACTTGATCTCTTGATGACTTTGATGATGAAGATTTCTTCAACTCATTAATTTCATCCTTCAAATCTTTTTGCACAGATGTTAAACCATTTATCTCAACTGAAACTGAAGACAAAGATGTTGTAACACCCTTGACAACTTCAGCAACAAAAGATTCTGTTGATGGTGTAGATGATGTGTGCAGCTTGTTAATCTGATCTTTCAGGTTCTGCTGCTCAGTGACAAGAGATGTGACTTGATTGGTGAGAAGACGAACTTGCTCTGTCAAACCATTAAATTCAGAAAGATTCGGATAAGCTTGAACAACATCTTTAAAAGCACGATGATTTCCTTCGTTCTCAGACTCATCATCACAATCTACATTCATTATATCATCTCCTCCATAAATGAGGTTTTCAATCGATTGACCTGGTGAAACTTGCTTGCTCAACATAAATGCATACACATTAGATTCTGACTGAAGTTGATTATCAGATTCAACATGATTCTGAATATTGGAAACTTCATTTGAATTCACATGACAATCAACTTTCAAATTATGATCATCAGAACCTATAAAATAAAATAATGACTAACACATAATAATGATGTAAATAAAAACAACATATAAATTAAAATAATAAAAACAGATACCTAAGAAAATAAAAACTTGAAAGCCAATGTAAACAAATTTAAGTGTTAAATGACTTGTGGGAATTATTGTTTCTACAATAACTTCTTGATTTAAGCAATTGGATACTTCATTTACCTTCTCAAAACAATCATCTTTCAAGTTATGATCACCACTACCTACAAAATAAAATTATTGGTCAATTCAATAATCATATAAATAAAAAAATAATTATAAATTAAAATTATAAAAATAGATTAATAAAACAATATAAACATGTAACAAACTTTTCTACTATTTAAATGCTATAATGACCTGAGGGAATTGCTGATTGATCAATAACCTCTTCACTTAAGCAATTGGATATATCAATTGTCTTGCCGGGACAATTATCTTTTAAGTTCTGATCATCACTACCTAGAAAATAAAATTACTACCGAACTCAATAATCATATAAACAAAAACAAATATATAAATTACAATTATACAAATACATTAATAAAACAATATAAACATGTAACAAACTTTTGAAATATTTAAATGTTATAATGACCTGAGGGAATTGCTGATTGATAAACAACCTCTTCACTTAAGCAATCAGATATTTCATTTGCCTTGCCGGGACAATCATCTTTTAAGTTCTGATCACCAGTACCTAGAAAATAAAATTATTACTGAACTCAATAATCATATAAACAAAAACAAATATATAAATTACAATTATACAAATACATTAATAAAACAATATAAACATGTAACAAACTTTTGAAATATTAAAAAGTTATAATAACCTGAGTTAATTGCTGATTGATCAATAACCTCTTCATTTAAGCAATCAGATATTTCATTTGCCTTGCCGTGAAAATCATCTTTCAAGTTATGATCACAACTACCTATAAAATAAATTATTAGTGAAATGAAAACTAATCTAAATAAACACAAAATATAAATTACTATTATAAAAATAGATTAATAAAGAATAGAAACATGAAAAATAAGTGTTGTAATATTAAAATGTTAAAATGACCTGATGGAATTGCGGATTCTCCAATAACATCTTCGTTTAAGACATTCGTGACAACTTTATATTGATAGACATCAGTGGTTGCTATCGAATTTGGGTCAAGCAAACTGGACATAGTCTTTGTCTTTACATTCTGAATAATTTCATTGAACTTGGCATCTTCAGAAGGGCTTCCATCATACACATTATCACACAGGTCTAAACCAGCAACATCTTCAGATACCAAGCAAGCTTCAGAAACAGATTTACATACACGATCCATATGACAAGTAATCGGAACCTCTGATGAAGTTGGTTCTAAGTTAAAAATTGAATTACCCATTAATGGAATCTTAAGATCTATTTCTTCAGAAATTACATAATTATCACCAAGGGCTTTCTCCAAAATAAGTGAAATAAATCTTGCATATGCTGGGGAAGGATGATGAACAGAGTTATTTAACTTCGCAGCAAGGTCATTGAAAATTATCCCCCCATAGTCTAGTTTAAGACGATTTATAAGACCATGTGCAATTAATCTATATCATAATAGTATTAATGCTACATCCATGTAAGATGTTGTAAACCTATGATGATATAGCATTAAAAAAATTATTATAAATTACCCTAGATCGAATTGCAAAGGCGTATAGTTTCTCGAAGTATTGTATTGAATCGGCATAAAAATTTTTAATCCTATATTATATGAGGAGTGGATAGTACGAATGAAAGATCTAGAGAAATTTATTCTAATTGAGAAATGTCTTTGCTTATGTATTTGTTATCTATATTCCTATAAAGAATTTTTTTTCCTATTAGAATGTGAAACATGAATGTTATAAAATAATTTAAACTCTTCAATTGGATTCGTAATTTTTTTTGGATAGTTATTGTTTATTGAATACGTGGGTATTTAAAACCGCTAAACAGTTGATGGCGGTTTAATTGCTATAAGTACAATTACCAAGACATTAAGATAACTTTCAATTTAGTAATGCATCTTTTTGACATGATCATATCTATACAATCAGCAACGGATACATAATAACATAAAAAAAATCCAACAATCAAATATAAAGTTAAAATATAACTAATATTAAAATAAAGTAAGATTATTATTTAATCTTTAATCGCTTACATGATCATAAAGAAAGTTAGATAAAAAAAACATAATTGATTAAATCTTCATCATCATAACTCATTCGAATCAGCATCAGCCGCAAAGTTCGGTATGTCAGGACAATTATTCAAATCAATATCGCCACTTTCATCCCGTTTACCATCAGAACACTACAATTTACAAACAAATGTATATATATATTAAATGAAAGAGTTAAAACGGACAAATATTTTATAGATTTAATTTGATAACATAACACATTAAAATAAAACTCATACATTTAAAACGACGTAATTATTTTTAGCAAACTCAACATCCTCATGACCAATAAACATTTTTTTTTCAGAAACGAAATCATTCTTATCACAATAGTCAAAACATCCTCATCACCCAAAAACGACTTGTTATCAGAAACGAAATATTTTTGACAGCAAGATCTACATCTTCATCAGCAACAACGTCATTCGTATTCACATCAACATTATCAGATCCAAACTACAGATTAAAAAAATAAGAAAAAATTATAAATACAACAATACATTTATAAAAGTTGTAGCTAAAGTAAAATCATAAAATGTTACCTCCTTTATAACAACATAATCAGCAGCAGATGTCTTAGCTTCACTTCCATAAACATCCTTAAAGTCAATCAGAAACTTTGAAACATCATACATTTAAATAAATCTAATTAGATACAAATATCGTATACTCAGAAACGGTTACCTTAGTACGATCAACACAAACAACATTGTCCAAAACTTGAACGTCATGAATCTGCATATAATTAAAATATATAATAGTGCAAATAATGTTAATAATGTAAATCCAAATATATAATAGTTAATATAATAATAATAAAGATATATTAAAAACAAACAATACCTTCTTTTCCAGATCATCCCTGTCAGATATTGAAACTTTTTCATCAGACGAAAAATTCAGATCAGTTATATTCACATATTTCTTATCAACAATAAACGCATCATCGTTTAAAATCCAACAATCAAATATAAAGTTAAAATATAACTAACATTAAAATAATGTAAGATTATTATTTAATCTTAGTCGCTTACATGATCATAAAGAAAGAAAAAAAACATAATTGATTAAATCTTCATCATCATAATTCATAATCATTTAACGCTTGATAATCAGATTAAACAAAACATAATACGCATCAGCGTAACAAAAAACTAATCTGAATCAGAAACACCATTGTTATCTGCATCAGCCGCAAACTTCGGTATGTCAGTACAATTATTCATATCAGCATCGCCGCTTTCATCCCGTTTAGCATCAGAACACTACAATTTACAAACAAATATATATTAGGACGTACAAATATTTTATAGATTTAAATTGAGAACATAACGCATTCAAATAAAACTCATACATTTAAAACAACATAATTATTTTGAGCAAACTCCACATCCTCATCACCAATAAACATCTTTTGTTCAGAAACACATAATTCTTTTCACAAAAGTCAACATTCTCATCAACCAAAACCGACTTTTTATCAGCAACGAAAACATTATTGCCAGCAAGATCTACATCTTCATCAGCAACAACTTCATCCGTATTCACATCAACATTATCAGATCCAACCCACATATTAAAAAAATAAGAAAACATTATAATCAAACAAACATTATAAAAGTATATATACGTAAAATCAATTAAATGTTACCTCCTTTATACACAACAGAATGCAACAACAGTGATGTCTAGCTTCATTCCATAAAATCCTTAAATTCGATTAGCATATTTGAAACATATACATTTAAATAGATCAATTATATAATTAGATAAAAATATCGTATATTAGTAACCGTTACTTTTTTACGATCAACACAATCAAAATTGTCTAAAACTTGATCGTCATCATTATGCAAATAATTAAAATATAATTTGTGCATATAATGTTAATATTTAAATCCAAATATATATAGTGCATATAACTATTAATAACAATCAATACATTTCTTTTCCGTCATCTGTAAGAATATTGTAACTTTTTCTCAGACACCAAATTCAGTCAGTACATTCACATATTTTCTTATCAACCATAAAGCCTCATCGTTTACAGAATAAAGCTCAGTATGAAGGTTTCAAATTATCACTTAAAACATGATAAATGTATCCTGTTTAGAAACAAATTTATCATTAATACAAAAACGTTTATGTGTTGATATGAAAGATGATAATATAACAATAACTAACATTCTTCGAACACACTTACACAATCATCAACCATAGGAGACGAAACAAAAGACTTATTGTTTGCCATTGGAATTGAAAGAAACTTAGATATGAGAAAATGGAATATTTTGGAATGAGTAAATCTAATTGTGGGTATTTATAACCAAAAAACCCAACCGTCATGCGATTTTAAAAATAAACTACACTCGCGCAAATTTGATTTCCATTAGCAGTTATTATTCTTTTAATTTACCGCCAAAATTTGAATATCCAAAGAAAACATCATACATTTTGGGCCTTTTAGCCCATATTGAAAAAGCTACGCATCATACGTTTTGGGAGGTATAATCATGTGCATCTCATCCCCACAATAAGAGGGCATGTGTCATCTTTATATTAAAAGTAAAACGGTTGCTGACAGTTTCATTTTAATCTAACAGCTGATAAATGATACCAAATGATCTGATGGCTAATATCTAAAGTTGAATTAAAGCGGTCAGGATTAAAAGTTGGAAGATCGGACGGATTAAAAGGCTGCCACATAGACCTTAAAAAATAGGATTGGCCGGCAACAATAAAAAGGATAATACCTCTATATACGAAGCACATAAATACATATTGGTACTTTGAATAACAGAAGATGGAATTAATGAATATTTTTATGTTGTCGACCCGAGGTTCATGTGGCTTACATGTGGGAACCACAAATAAACTTTATTTAAAAAATTGATATATTTTTATGGGTTTGTGGGTTCTCACCCCACTTAGTTAGTATCGACACCCCATTTACTTTGACTAAACAATTTAATTAATTACACTTTTTCATTCTCAAGATGCAAAAACTAATGACCGCTCATTTTTTAAACTTTTTGGTAAAAAAAATAATAACAGCTTATTTTTTTCTTTTTGTTATAACAGCTCTTTTTTTCTTTTTGTTTTTTCAATCTTTTAATTGTTTTTTTTTTTCAAACTTATCATGTCTCTTCCTCCTCTAAAACTACTGCCAGAAATCATCTTAACCACAAGGGGCGACAATAGTAGTTGAGTGAGATGGGTGGCTTGGCACTTGTGGCGACGTCATAGGTGAAGATGGAGGCGTGGTCGCTGTGGTGGTGGTTTGCTTGCTACAAAACCCATTTTCATAAAAAAAATAGATCTTAAAACTACATGTACACAAATTAAACACCATTCCTTTTATCATCTTTAGTGATTTCGGTTATCTCTCAAACACCCTCTCTTCATATACACATAAACCATTTTTTGGGCATACCTACGGGTGCGGCGTTATCTCACAAACACCCTCTTCTTCATAACTGGTTGTGTCCAGAGGTACTGTGAGGGTTGATGGTGCATCGGCTATAGTAGTGGTGGTTTGGCCGGAAGTGCGGCTAATGTAAGCATGGTGGCCGGAATATGACTATAGTGGTGGTGATAAAAGTTTTGAAGAGACAAAGAAAAGGGAGAGAATGTGATATAAATATGTGTATAAAAAGAAAAAACATAATTTTATCATACCAATAAAATTCAACTTTTTATACTTTATTTAAGTTTTCAAAGTTACTTAAAGCATTTAAAAACAATAATATAATAAATGAGCTATTTGCACAAAATTTAATAGTCAAAGTTTGGTCAAATGAGATGTAAAACACATGACCCTATTTTATACTTCCTCCGTCTCAAATTAATTGTCCTTCGACAAAAAACACACAGTTTAAGAAAACATAATCATTACTGCATTCTCTCTCTTACATTTTTGCAGAATGACAGTTTTACCCTTATGGAATTAATTAAAGCTTTGAATTAAGTTTGTAATTTCTAGTATCATTAGGGGCAATATGATAAATTTGCTACATTACTCACAACTATATTTAGAAGGGGATAATAATTTTGGGACAACCTAAAATGAAAAGTGAGACTATTAATTTGGGACGGAGGGAGTAGTTGTTAGTTACATTACATGTCTAACGTTACAAACATGTCTTTCATCTTGTGATTTTCTTATTTTAAAGGTTAATGGCTAATGAGGTGGTCCATTAACCGGCCAATCTATATACTATATATAACACTTTATTTTTGAAATTGCAAAAATTAAAAAAAACTGGAGTACAATTTTTTTAATTCTCAAATCTTTAAACTTTTATTATTTTTCGTTTACAACTCATAAACTTTTTTTTATCATTATAACTATTTGTCGCTATAAAATTTTGTGACTATGCACGGGTACTCGTCTAGTATATCTAAATAGCTTGATAATACAACTAGTTCTTGGTAACCTTCTACATTTATCCTTAAGTACGCATATAGACAGAGAGTTGAGTTCAGTATAGACCTCATATTTTCTGAAGACTTAATGAACGAACTATATCATCCACTTTTTTTTTATCAAAATAAAAAAAAATTACTTTTCACCTTTTTTGAAAATAAAATATCATGCAAACAGTAAATCGTTAAGCGACAAAAAATACACTATCGCGACACGCATTTTTTAGTCTTTCAGTAGACAGGCACTTTGATATACTTTTGATGTACTTTTTTTCGAGTTTTTTTTAGTGTTAAAATTTACGTTTGAAAAAATCACATGTGATTTGTATGTTTGGAATCACGTGTGATTTAAAAAATCACAACATTATTTTTAAATAACAAATCACATGTGATTTTACCAGACGTAAATAAAAAAAATTCGTCGAAAGTATATAGAAGTGTCACTCTATCATAAAGATGATTTAATTATTGTCGTGAGTAAATTGCAAAAATCGTCCCTAAGGTTTAGCCAAATTGTATGTTTCGTCTCATATAGTTTGAAAGTGCAAAAATCATCCTTAAGGTTTAGCCAAAGTGCAAAAATCGTCCCACGTAGTTTAGCCAAATTGCATGTTTCGTCCCTAAGGTTTAGCCAAATTCCATGTTTGGGACGATTTTTTGCAGAATAGTTTGATTTTGAGACAATCTATGCACTTTTAAACTATTGGGGACGAAACATGCAATTTGGTTAAATCTTAAGGACGGTTTTTGCAATTTACTCTTATTGTCGTGATGGTATGATTCCTTTCGCATAACGATTTACCGTTTACAACATATGCTATTTTTTTTAGAAAAAGGTGAAAATGGTTTTTTTTTTAATTTTTATTAAAATAAATGGTTAAAATTGGTTTATTGGGTGTTTAAAGAATGGGAGTTGATATGCACACCACACAAAGTAATGTGCACACCACAAAATCACATGTGTAATACATATGGTACAACATTACATATGCATTTTTGTGGTGTGCACATCACTTTGTGTGATGTGTATATCACCTCCTTTAAAGAATTCGAGGTCTACATCGAAGTTTCCTATATAGATACATCATTTAATGGCAATCTTACATATGTGTCACATTGATCTTGTCATGTCAGCCTCATGCATGTCTTGTGTTGGTTTTAGGATCTTGAAAATCATAGGTTTCTCGAATAGATTCTTCAATCAGTGTTCATTTTCTAACGGATAGGTTATAAAGATTTCCTCTAAATTATCATTTTATACCCTTTTTATGTTTTTGGTTTTTTTATTATTTTTATTTTTATAATTTTGTTTATATTATAAAACTGTGAAACGAAAAGTGCAGAACAAAAATTATAAAGTTTACTAAGGAGGCGACGATACGCGGCGGTGAGTTCTGCGGAGCGGGGGGGGGGGGGAAATCGGGGGCGCGGGGGGGGGGGAGGGCGAGGGGGGGGGCGGAATGAGAGACGGGGGGCGGATCGGAGAGGTGGGTGGAGGGTCGCGGGGGTGTGACGGTGGGTGACGGGGGGGCGTGTCGGCGGGGGGGGGTGGTGGGGGGGGGGGGCGGGGGCGGGATTCGATCGGCGGGGCGGGGGGGTCTTCGCGGCCGGGGGGCGGATCGGGGCGTCGGGCGGTGGGGCAGGTCCCCACGTGAGTTTAGCCAAAATTGCATGTCTCGTCCCTAAGGTTTAGCCAAAATCCATGTTTTGGGACGATTTTTTTGCAGAATATTTGATTTGAGACCAATAAATGCACTTTTAAACTATTCGGGACGAACACATGCAATTTGGTTTTATAATCTTAAGACGGTTTTTTTAGCAATTTACTCTTAGTGTCGTGATGGATGATCCTTTCGCATAACGAATACCGTCTTAAACATATGCTATGTTTTAGAAAAGGTGAAAAATGGTTTTTTTTTTAATTTTTATAAAATAAATGGTTAAAATTGGTTTAAATGGATGTTTAAAAATGGGAGTTTGATATGCACACCACACAAGTAATGGCACACCAACAAAATCACATTGTAATAACTAGCACAATCATTACATAGCATTTTTGTGTGGCACATCACTTTGTTTGATGAGTATACACCTACCATTAAGAATTCGAGGTCTAACATCCGAAGTTTCCTATAAAGTATACATCATTGAATGGCAATCTCTACCTATTGTCCACATTGATCTGTCATGTCAGCCTCAATGCATGTCTGTGTTGGTTTAGGATCTTGAAAATCATAGGTTTCACGAATAGAATCTTTCAATCAGTGTTCAATATCCTAACGAAAGTTTATAAAGATTTCCTCTAAATTACATTTTAACCCTTTTAATGTTTTTTTGGTTTTTTTATTATTTTTATGTTTTAAAATTTTGTTAATATTATAAAAATGTACTGAGTTGAATGTATCATTTTAAACGACTTTTTGTCGTTCTTATATATCTTGTGCTATTGATCTGAGAAGTAACACGCCCCGGATATTCTTATTCCGCTGCGACCCATTTTAGGGTGTTACAGTATAACTACTGCTTCTTATTATAAAGTAAAATCAACTACCAATACATACCAAATACATAAGCCGATTACTATTTCCTACTCAAATTACTCATGTTTACCAAATTAGCCAAGTTGGTGCGCAAAGGACGTTTTGGTGCACAGTCAACCCATTTTGCGCGCCAAATAATTAATGCGTCATTAATTCTCATCCACCCACATACCTATCATCTTTCATTATCAACCCACCCACACACACTATTACTCCACCACGTCATTATCCCTTTCCCATAAAAAAAATACAACCTGCACATTTAGTAAGAAACCATACGAAATATGCAAAAAATTATCACTAGAAGTTAAGAATCTAAAATTGATTTGTCACTTTCAATGTTTGGTGCGTTATTTTTGGTGTGGGTTGAGTATGTTAGGCTAATTGGTTATGGTTTGGTCCCCGGTTATTGAGTATTTTGTTATCGAAAGTATGGCTCAAGATCAAACTCATTTACCGGTATAAGATCTTTTTTTTTTGTACCATTTACATTTTTTATATAAATTTTTGAGTTTTATATATAAAGATTCTATTTTCGTCTTCTCTAACAAGACATAACGAAAATTTTCCTCTTGAATAGCTCATATTTAATTACAAACGTGGAAGACTAACTCGCTATATTTCTTAATTTATAGAAAAAATTGTCCCAAATAGATAAGAAAATCTCAATGAAATCTCAAATGGATAAGGAAACGTATTTCTGAACGTAATCCGAAAATCCTTTTTTGGCATTTAGTAAATACGGTGCGCTATATACATATTTTGCGCACCAAATATGACGTGGCATCATTTCATTGGTTTATAAATTAAATATGGTGCTCAAAAGCTACTTGGTATATCACATTTATATTATGGTGCGTTATATACATATTTTGCACACCAAATATGACGTGGTATCATCTCATTGGTTTATAAATTAAATATGGTGTTCAAAAGCTACTTGGTATATCACATTTATATTTTGGTGCGCTATATACATATTTTGCGCACCAAATATGACGTGACATCATCTCATCTGTTTATAAATTAAATATGGTGCTCCAACACATTTTATTTTTAATTTGGTGCGCTAGTGTGTACTTTGGTGTGCAAAAAGTGTTGACTGCGCACCAAATTGGCCAAAATCTCAAATACGGTTTGAATACATCTTTTTACGTAAATACCCTCTAAAATACATCAATTTATTTAATTTTCTTAAAAAACTATGTTGCACTGTTAACAGGAAGTCAAAAAAGAATAATGTGTACTTTTTTGTATTTATTTGTGCGTGACAGGGGTACTAATAGTAGTAATTTTTTTCTAATACAATACTTTGACTGCTTTGAGTTGCATGTAATTCGTTTTGACAACATAAAAACACACTCTTCTAAGTACATGTAAGATAGAAAAACATATAGATTTTGATGCATGTATTATTATGTTTGTTTATCAAATATGACCAAAATAGTGTTCAAATATATTAAATAAAGTGACTTTCGACGAAATGTCATACTCTTTTATGAATAGTAAGGCCCTTTAAGAATAGTTATAACCTTTCATGTGTGTTAAATTAGCGACGATTTTAGAAAGTCTTATTAGCGACACTTTTTGTGTCACTAATTGAAGTTCATACGATCATGCACTCCACACATCCAAGCACGTTTAAACCTTAACTTGAATTTTTTTTAGGCTAAAGTAAATCACCATTATAAATATACACATTAGGTGAATAAAACGACGGCGTTTTGACCTTGCTACAGTAACGGGCTGCCCCATTTTGGGCCAGCCAAATTGTTTTTTTTTTTTTTTTTTTATTATATATTTGTATGCACAAAGTAGGAGTTAAAAAAAAATATTACAAAAGTTCTGATTTATTCAGATAAAAAAAATACCCGCGGGAACATCTTCGATACCTAATAACTTTAAAATAACCGATATGGTCACAAACGTACAACCCATTATATTAAAAAAAAACCATATAGCAAAAAAAAAAACAACACTTTAAACATGAGGCTCAACACATAAGCCATATAAAAAAAATTACTACAAAAACACAGTCGTTTTGACTGTGGGCCGTTTGCTACAGTAACGGGCTCCCCGATTTTGTTTTTTTTTTTTTTTTAATTGTATGCCACAAAGTAGAGTTAAAAAAAATAATTATAAAAGTCCGATTTATCAGAAAAAAAACTACCCTCGGAATAAGTCGATACCTAATACTTTAAAATAACGATAATGTCACAAACGTACAACCCATTATATTAAAAAAAAACCCATATTGGCAGAAAAAAAAACACTTTAAAACATGAGGCCCAACACGAAGCCAATAAATTTTTTTTTACAAATATACACATTTTGTCGTACAAACAAGCCTAAAATTCGCATAAAAATGTGGCCCAAAGTAAAAAAAAATACAAAACGGTCCCTCAACTTTTAACTATTTACGATTTTCTTACAAAAAAAACCGTAAAAAAATTAAACAAAAAAACCACGTCACGTTTTTATTGTTCACAATTTTTTACATTCCATCGGCCCACAAAAAAAGATATCGAAAACCGTCCCAAAAAAAGAAAATATTCGGGAAAAAATTACCTGTCCCAACGCAAAAAAAAAATTCCCGAATCGTACACAAAAAGGTAAATATCAGGGAAAAAATTAGCCAAAAAAAACCCAAAAATAGCCAAAAAATCTGGCCCAAAGTAAAAAAAAATAAATAGAAAACGGACCCTCACCTTTTAACTATTTACGATTTTCTTACACAAAAATTCCCGTAAAAAATTTTACAAAACCGTCCCAAAAAAAGAAAATATTCGGGAAAAAATTAACCCGTCCCAACGCAAATTTTTTTTCCCCGAATCATACAAAAAAAGAAAATATTAAAAATTAGCCCCGCCATAACGCATAGCCCAAAAAAAACCCCCCGAAACGTAAAAAAATATATTATTAGGGAAAAAATTAGCCCCGCCGCAACGCGCGGGTTCTTTTGCTTGTTATACACAATATTTGATAGACACTAAAATTGATAGACACTAAAATCAACAAAACCTTGTTATGATTGAATGCAAAAATATATTTCAAAAATGTAAACAAACGAGGATATAACTTGCGTTTCGCCGCGGAGCGCGATGGACTAACTCTGTAACGGATGGATAACCCCAAATACTATTTTTGTAAATTGGTTTTGAAATTTTTCACGAAAATAATCCTTACGTTAGCGTTTCGTTGCAAAGTTAGCCATTTTTTTTTTGAACGGCAAAAATTTATTAAACTAGCAAGGAGCTAGAAAACAATTACAAGGAAATAAATTGGGGATTTTTTAACCAATCGTCCCAAGAAAACGTCGTATGACAACGACTTTTACACCAATTGAAAGCACAAAAAACTATAGCATCAAAAATTTCCGAACGTCTTGGAGGAGATTCTTCAAAAATGATCTGATTCCTAAAGTTCCAGATAAACCACCAAGATACGAAGAACACTCCCTCCAACATAGCTTTGACCTTAGAGGAGAACTGAATCGAAAGAATCCAAGACTGCCACTCTTGGAACGATGACCAGTCATGAGGATCTAAGCCCCACCATCTGCATATGCGACGAAGAACAAGCTGAGCCAAATCACAACGGAAGAAGATGTGGCAAACATCTTCCTCAGCAGACTGAACAAACCGGACAAAGAGACGACTCAATAGTAATGCCTCTGCGACCCAGATTAACTCGAGTCGGTAAACAACCATGGCCGGTGAGCTCGCCAGGAGGGGCGGGGTGGCGGGGGGGGGGGGGGGGGGGGGGGGGGGGGGGGGGGGGGGGGGGGGGGGGGGGGGGGTGGGGAGAGAAAGATGTGAACCTTAATAGGGATGTCTTTGATCCATTCTAGTCCTGGCAGCTTGATGCGGAAGAAAAGATCATCAATGTAGTTACGAATCCTTCTTAACCCGTAAGTAACACGCTAACCAAATCACAAACCCATCGATCACCTGAAGTCGATAAAGTCACCGAATCCATCAAGAAGTCAATCAGTCCAACAATGCGATACCACCCCGAGCATTTCTACGGAACGAAATATCTATCGGAGCACTAAGCTTAACAGCCACCGAGGCTTCTTTGTTCAGGTCCAATGCGAACAAGCGAGAAAATTTGACACGAAGAGGAACGTCTCCGATCCAACAATCGAACCAGAATCTCGAATCATCACCATTACCAATGCGTTTTTTACAATGCGACCAGAAATCAAAACCTTTCCCTTTTAACTTATTGACTTCCCTCATTATTGAACACCAGTTAGAGGATAGACTAGTCGAGTGAGTTTCCACCGAAGAACCATAAAGCGCACGAATGACTTTATACCATAACGAGCCATCTTGGGATACAAAACGCCAAACCCATTTGAGAAGGAGGGCACGGTTAAGAGCAAAAAAACTCGAGACTCCTAAACCACCATGTTTTTTTGAAGCTAAAACCTTATTCCAAGCGACCCATGTAACTTTTTTTTCCGACTGGTCCGCACCATTAAAAAACCGGCTGCGGATAGACTCCATAACCTTCAAGACACCTGTAGGGACTTTAAAAATGGACATATTATAAATCGGCGATGCCCCAAGAACGGATTTCAAGAGAGTTAGACGACCGCCTATCGAAAGGGTTTTCACCTTCCACTTAGAGAGGCGAGATCTAAGCTTAAGAATAACGTCATCCCAAGCCTTAATACGAGAAGAGTATTCTCCCACCATAACGCCTAGATAGCGGAATTTGTTGCTCATAATAGAACAACCTATCAAAGAGGCTGCCTGCTCTACCACTTGGTGCGGAACGCACACACCCAACAGTTGACTTTTAAGGATATTTATTTGAAGTCCAGAAGCAAGAAAGAAGCTCTTTAAAATGTTGATAATACCACTCAGATTTTCATTGGACCATTCTCCTATAAACATAGCGTCGTCTGCATAAAAGAGGTGAGATAAGGATAACGAACCTGGTAATTGAATACCTTTGAACAAGCCCTCGTCTACCACCCGGTTGAAAGATAAATGAAGAGATTCCATGATTAAGATAAAGAGATATGGAGCAAGAGGATCTCCTTGTTTGAGACCACGATGGCAAGAATACTCTTTAGAAGGACTTCCATTAATCAAGATAGAAGCCTTAGCAGAAGTAAGAGTACCCCGAATCCAATTACACCACGTTCGCCCAAAACCAAACGCCTCAAGCACTTCTAATAAGTAATCCCAACGAACCGAGTCGTATGCTTTGGCAAAATCGACTTTAAAGAACATCGCCTTTTTGTTCTTTCTTTTACACCAATGGAGAATTTCATCAAGAATAAACGGGCCATCTAAAATTTGTCTTCCAGCAACAAAAGCGGATTGGGTATCGGAGATGAGATCCGCAATGACCGGAGCTAATCTATTGGCAAGTACCTTGGTAACCACTTTGTATACACTCCCAATCAAACTTATCGGCCGAAAATCATTAACGAATTTAGCATCCATGACCTTTGGAATTAGGGCTACAAAGGAAGAATTACATCCTTTTGAAAAAGAGCTGTTAACGAAAAAATATTCGACCGCCTCGCAAAAGTCAGACCCAATACAATCCCAATATTTCTTAAAAAATTCAAAGGTGAAGCCATCGGGGCCCGGAGATTTATTATCACCACAGCTCCACACAGCCCTCCGAATTTCATCGCGCGACACACTTCTCTCTAAATCTTCCATTTGATTTTGGTGCAACTTCTTATTAAACTCAAAATTTAATTTAAATCTGTGATTGGCAGGTTCTTTAAATCGAGAAGCAAAGTGGTTAAAAAAAGCGTCTTTAATCATACCTGGTTCTGTTTCCCAAAATCCATCAACGAAAATGCCCCGAATCGCTAGCTGAGCTCTCCTTTGGAAGGCTGGTTATCTTACCGTTGGGTATGCAGTTCATATTGTATATGTTTTATGATTCTAGTTGCATTATTGAGTCAGCT